>JAODAL010012735.1:0-94223 GCA_025379985.1 Phyllomedusa bahiana
GCACCATAAACTTTTTCATTAGCCATTAAATTTTTTTCAATAATGCTTGCTGCAACATTGTTTCCAACGGTAGTGTTGAATTCAGGATTGAGTACAGCAGCTGAGCACATCACCTATACAATAAATACACTTAAAGGGGTATTCTCATTTTATTTAATAGCTTTTACACCTTAAAGGGAACCTGTCACATAGATTATGCCCCCCTTGCTGAGGACAGCACAACCTAGTGTCAGACCTGCTGTTTCCAGCGCTGTGTCTCTTATTCTGGAAGATGCAGCAGTTTTAGAGCATTTACCCCTCAAATCTTATTCATGAGTAGGTGTTAGCTCCACCCACCAAAGGCTAGCGCCGCCCACTGACAGTTATTCACGTGTTTCTACCTATTCAAAGTAATAGGTTTGTCAGTTGAGGTGGGCGTGGCTAGCCTCAGGTGGGCAGGGTTTTTAAAAAAACTGACACTCTGAAGGACTCTTCGACTGACTCTTCTGGCTGAAAACTGCAGATTTGAGCATTAAATGCTCTAAAACTGCAGCATCTTACAGAATAAGGGACACAGTGCTGGAAACAGCAGGTCTGACACTGGCTTGTGCTGCCCTCAGCAAGAGGGGCATAATCTATGTGAGCCAACAGAGACAGGACAAAAATGATATTTAAAATATAACTTTTAATGTGTAATCTATAAAAGGGGGACACTTATGCCATACAGGCATCTATAATAAAAACAACCAAATCACAAGCAAAAATATGGGGAGGGACCAGGAAACAGTATCCCTATATAGCCCTAAAGACAAAGGACTATTAACAAAACAACAGGAATATCGCCCTGATGAGGGCGGTCCTGACCGGAGCCTAGCCCTAGTATAATCAAACCCTAGTGTGGCCCTATTGATCCCAACATGTTTCGACCCTCCATTAGTCGCTTCAGGAGATATGGAGTAAGGTGGACCAACAAGTAACAGGGATGGATGACACAAAAGCCCACAGTTATACCAGTTTATATGTCATAAAATGAGGTAGGCAAAACCAGGTATGCAAACCAAAATTGGTACTTACAATATCACGAAGCATACCTGGGAATGAATGCATGTAGGCATCAAATAAGATGCATGCAGGTGAGCTCGTCCCTCACCCTGTGCAGGCGCGCCATCGTCTCTTCACTCCAGCCAATGCTGGCGCGCCTGCACAGGGTATTCGTTTTTCCCTCCCCGCCTTCCCAGGGCCATAACTTTTTTATTTTTTCATCCACATAGACATATGAGGGCTTTTATTTTTGCGGGACAAGATGTACTTTCTAATACTGTTATTCATATTACCATAGAATGTACGGGAAAACATAAGAAAATTCTAAGTGGGGCAAAATGTGAAAAAAAAGTACGTGCACCATGTTTGTCTGTGTTTTGCTTTTACGGTGTTCAATCTTCGGTAAAAATGATGTGTTATCTGTATTCTACAGGTTGGTACGCATCGGCAATACTAAACATGTACGGTTTCCATTATATTTTGGTACTGTAGAAAAAATATTTTCTATTTTTGAAATTTGCGCCGCGGCAACATTTTCTGCAACCAATAACTTTTTTGTACCTATGGACTTGAGTTTTTGCGGGCTGAAGTGTCCTTTTTATTACTACCTGTTTGGAATACATGCATTTTTTTAATTAAATTTATTCCAATTTTTATGGGATGTGAAATGACCAAAAAAAACACACTTTTGGCATTTGTCATTTCTCATTATTACACATAGTTTATGGACATCTATAATTTCATTTATTTGCCTGTGTGGACTGGATGGGTTGTTACTGACATCCGACGAGAATTTATTTACTTCTAAATTTGGTGACATGTTCCCAAAGTGTGACTTAAAAACAAGATTACAGTAATGTGTAAATAGTGAGGGCTACCTATTTGCATATATAAGAGATTTTACATAATTACAAATAAGATACAATTTAAACTGTACGGGTTCATTCACTCAACGGATTTTAACATGGAATTCGATATAGATTCCACATCAGATCCCTCATTGAAATCCATGGGAAATCTGACTCCCATTCAATTGAATGGGCAATAAGTGCTGTAGTTTACACCAAAGACACTTCAGGGACACATACCTTTCTTCTATTGTACAGTCATATGAAAAAGTTTGGGCACCCCTATTAATCTTAATCCTTTTTAGTTCTAAATATTTGGGTGTTTACAACAGCCATTTCAATTTGATATATCTAATAACTGATGGACACAGTAATATTTCCGGATTGAAATGAGGTTTATTGTACAAACACAAAATGTGTAATATGCATTAAACCAAATTTTGACTGGTGCAAAAATTTGTGTACCCTTATCATTTTATTGATTTGAATACTCCTAACTACTTTTTACTGACTTTCTGAAGCACAACATTGGTTTTGTAACCTCACTGAGATTTGAACTTCATAGCCAGGTGTATCCAATGATGAGAAATGTATTTAAGTTGGCCAATTGCAAGTTGTTCTCCTATTTGAATCTCCTGTGAAGAGTGGCATCATGGGCTCTCAAAAACAACTCTCAAATGATCTGAAAACAAAAGATGTGTTCAACATAGTTGTTCAGGGGAAGGATACAAAAAGTTGTCTCAGAGATTTAACCTGTCAGTTTCCACTGTGAGGAACATAGTAAGGAAATGGAAGACCACAGGGATAGTTCTTGTTAAGCCCAGAAGTGGCAGGCCAAGAAAAATATCAGAAAGGCAGAGAAGAAGAATGGTGAGAACAGTCAAGGACAATCCACAGACTACCTCCAAAGAACTGCAGCATCATCTTGCTGCAGATGGTGTCACTGTGCATCGGTCAACAATACAGCACACTTTGCACAAGGAGAAGCTGTATGGGAGAGTGATGCGAAAGAAGACGTTTCTGAAAGCACGCCACAAACAGAGTCACCTGAGGTATGCAAAAGCACATTTGGACAAGCCAGCTTCATTTTGGAAGAAGGTCCTGTGGACTGATGAAACAAAGATTGAGTTGTTTGGTCATACAAAAAGGCGTTATGCATGGCGTCCCAAAAACACAGCATTCCAAGAAAAACACTTGCTATCCACTGTAAAATTTGGTGGAGGTTCCATCATGCTTTGGGGCTGTGTGGCCAATGCCGTCACCGGGAATCTTGTTAAAGTTGAGGGTCGCATGGATTCAACTCAGTATCAGCAGATTCTTCAGAATAATGTACAAGAATCAGTGAGGAATTTGAAGTTACGCCGGGGATGGATATTTCAGCAAGACAATGATCCCAAACACAGCTCCAAATCTACTCGGGCATTCATGCAGAGGAACAATTACAATGTTCTGGAATGGCCATCCCAGTCCCCAGACCTGAATATCATTGAACATCTGGGGGATACTTTGAAGCGGGCTGTCCATGCTCGGCGACCATCAAACTTAACTGAACTTGAATTGTTTTGTAAAGAGGAATGGTCAAAAATACCTTCATCCAGGATCCAGGAACTGATTAAAAGCTACAGGAAGCGACTAGAGGCTGTTATTTTTTGCAAAAGGAGGATCTACTAAATATTAATGTCACTTTTATGTTGGGGTGCCCATACTCTTGCACCGGTCAAATTTTGGTTTAATGCATATTGCACATTTTGTGTTAGTACAATAAACCTCATTTCAATCCGGAAATATTACTGTGTCCATCAGTTATTAGATATATCAAATTGAAATGGCTGTTGCAAACACCCAAATATTTAGAACTAAAAAGGATTAAGATTAATAGGGGTGCCCAAACTTTTTCATATGACTGTATATAGGTAAAGAAATATTTTCATAAAATGCTAAACATCAATACTTTTGCAGTTCTGATGGAATTGTAGCCATTATTTCCATGTAGCAGGTATTACCTTCTGTTCTCTTCACTTTAAGATGTCTAGAAACATGCATAATAATGACTTTTTCACTTTTATTGAACTGCTAAAAGCTATGGAAATGCCACGTCACCTCCCACACTCTGTAACAAAGGCAGATGAGAACGCAGACTGAAACTTCAGCATTAATAATAATCCATAGCAATGAGAAAACACAAAAGCTGCTTGCAAAGAGCAAGGTTGCCCCCTGCAGGTATTTAGTGCACTGACTATAATCATAAATTATCTTCCACAGTAGGTCACTAGAAACACTTAATTTTCCATAGCGTAGTCCATTATGTGTGTGCAGTGATTTGTTCACGGTTCTGCAGTCAGATTAGGGATTCATGTTCTATTCCTTCTCTTATTATGGTTGATGACCAAAGCTAATCACTCATACTTCTTTGATGATCAAGACGGGCATTAGTGATATACAGTGGGGAAAAAAAGTATTTACTCAACCAACTATTGTGCAAGTTCTCCCACTTAAAAAAGATGAGGGAGGCCTGTAATTGACATCATAGGTAGACAGGGCCGGACTGGGACCAAAAATCAGCCCTGGCACAAAACCCCCACCAGCCCACATACAATATCCGCCACTCTGCTACAATAAACACCACTATAAACATCAGCAAGAAAGTAAAATTGGCGGACAGAAACTCCTATTCACAGGGTTAGGGACAAGGCTTACAGTTGTTTTTTACAATTAGGGACAAGTGTTCGCTGCCACTAAAACAAGCGCTGATATAACTTACAATACCGCAAATGTAGTGGTCAAGTCACATGACAATAAATACAGCACTGAAACAACATAAGCAAAATAACCCTGGACACCCAGGGACTCACAGCAGACCACTTATCTGTTGAGAGTCGCTTTCTTTGCCTTTTCTTCTTCATCCGGCCCAGACCGCCATGATGACTTCTCCAGCCGTAACTCGTCTCAGACTTAGACTTCACACTTTGCCAACACCTCTTTACCCCTGCCCTATCTGTGTACAAACTCCCAATGCAAAGCCCCCCAAATGGTTATAGTGACCCCTTGTGCCCCTACAGTAATGTTCCCACAGACAGCTCGGGGGCTCCACTTCGTATACAGTTCCTTAGTTATGTTTGCTTCCTTATATTATAGGTGGGTTTAACCTTTCATACGGGAAATAGGTACGCTCCTAAATTCAATAAATAGAGGACCCCCTTTTGGGTAGGTAATTAGGCAGGTAGGTAAGAATTATAGCCCCTAATTAGGTGGGTTTAGTTACATAAAGCAGGTGATAAATAGGCCCCCACTTAGGTATGCCCCCAGAAATCCAAACTCCCCGACCCACCAGTCTGGCCCTGCCGATGCCTGGGAGATGTGCAGCAGTTAAGCAGCCTAGCTTACAGCATCCCAGTGGAAATAGTCTAGGGCTCTACATGGGGAGTTGGGCACAACGGTGTTTGACACAAATCCTACTTACCAACTACTAGGCTCTGCAAATAAGGAGGACCCACAGGAGCAGACGGCTGAGTAGGATGCGGCAAGAAAGGGCCCAGGGGAGGGGGAGGCAGGCTACATGGTGAGGTCAAGGGGAGGTAGAGGCAGGCTACATGGTGAGGTCCAGGTCAGGTGGAGGCAGGCTAGATAGTGAGGCCCAGGTAAGTGGAGGCAGGCTAGATAGTGAGGCCCAGGTAAGTGGAGGCAGGCTAGATAGTGAGGCCCAGGTAAGTGGAGGCAGGCTAGATAGTGAGACCCAGGTAAGTGGAGGCAGGCTAGATAGTGAGACCCAGGTAAGTGGAGGCAGGCTAGATAGTGAGACCCAGGTAAGTGGGGGCCCAGGCTAGATAGTGAGGTCCCAGGGAGGTGGAGGTAGGCTAGATAGTGAGGCCCAGGGGAGGTGGAGGCAGGCTAAATGGTGAGGTCAAGGGGAGGTAGAGGCAGGCTACATGGTGAGGTCCAGGGGAGGCAGAGGCAGGCTACATGGTGAGGTCCAGGGGAGGCAGGCTACATGGTGAGGTCCAGGATAGGTGGAGGCAGAGGCAGGCTACATGGTGAGGTCCAGGATAGGTGGAGGCAGAGGCAGGCTACATGGTGAGGTCCAGGATAGGTGGAGGTAGAGGCAGGCTACATGGTGAGGTCCAGGATAGGTGGAGGCAGAGGCAGGCTACATGGTGAGGTCCAGGATAGGTGGAGGCAGAGGCAGGCTACATGGTGAGGTCCAGGATAGGTGGAGGCAGAGGCAGGCTACATGGTGAGGTCCAGGATAGGTGGAGGCAGAGGCAGTCTACATGGTGAGGTCCAGAATAGGTGGAGGCAGGCTACATGGTGAGGTCCAGGATAGGTGGAGGCAGAGGCAGGCTACATGGTGAGTTCCAGGATAGGTGAAGGCAGAGGCAGGCTACATGGTGAGGTCCAGGATAGGTGGAGGCAGAGGCAGGCTACATGGTGAGGTCCAGGATAGGTGGAGGCAGAGGCAGGCTACATGGTGAGGTCCAGGATAGGTGGAGGCAGAGGCAGGCTACATGGTGAGGTCCAGGATAGGTGGAGGTAGAGGCAGGCTACATGGTGAAGTCCAGGATAGGTGGAGGCAGAGGCAGGCTACATGGTGAGGTCCAGGGTAGGTCGAGGCAGAGGCAGGCTACTGGTGGGGGTCCAAGATAGGTGGAGGCAGAGGCAGGCTACATGGTGAGGTCCAGGATAGGTGGAGGCAGTGGCAGGCTAACTGGTGAGGTCGAATAGGTGGAGGCAGGCAAAAATGGTGAGGTCCAGGATAGGTGGAGGCAGAGAAAGGCTAATGGTGAGGTCCAGGGGAGGTGGAGGCAGAGGCAGGCTACATGGTGAGGTCCAGGGGAGGTGGAGGCAGATGCAGGCTACATGGTGAGGTCCAGGGGAGGTGGAGGCAGAGGCAGGCTACATGGTGAGCTCCAGGGGAGGTGGAGGCAGAGGCAGGCTACATGGTAAGGTCCAGGGGAGGTGGAGGCAGGCTAAATGGTGGGGTCCAGGGGAGGTGGAGGCAGAGGCAGGCTACATGGTGAGGCCCAGGGGAGGTAGAGGCAGGCTACTGGGTGAGGCCCAGGGGAGGTAGAGGCAGGCGACATGGTGAGGCCCAGGGGAGGTAGAGGCAGGCTACATGGTGAGGCCCAGGGGAGGTTGAGGCAGGCTACATGGTGAGGCCCAGGGAGGTGGAGGCAGGCTACATGGTGAGGCCCAGGGGAGGTAGAGGCAGAGGCAGGCTACATGGTGAGACCAAGGGGAGGTAGAGGCAGAGGCAGGCTACATGGTGAGGCAGAGGCAGGCTACATGGTGAGGTAGAGGCAGGCTACATGGTGAGGGCCAGGATAGGGGGAGGCTGAGGCAGGCTACATGGTGAGGTCCAGGGGAGTTAGAGGCAGAGGCAGGCTACATGGTGAGGCAGAGGCAGGCTACATGGTGAGGTCCAGGATAGGTGGAGGCAGAGGCAGGCTACATGGTGAGGTCCAGGATAGGTGGAGGCAGAGGCAGGCTACATGGTGTGGAGGAAACCAATAGGTAAATTGAAGGACACTTACCAGACTAATGGGGACAGTCTCCGGAGGAGCAGGCATCTTCCTGGATAGGCAGGAAGCTCATCTCTTCAGCTTCCTGCCAGGCTTGCAGGGGGTGGGGCTGGAGGTCTGAGGAGGCGGAGCCGGAGCACTGAACAGGGAGCCAGGCAGTCAGTGCTCTTCTCATCTGCACGGGAGCTTCTGGCCCCGCCCCCTGAGCCACTGCGAGCTGTGCTGCTGCCCGAGCCTCCTCCTGCTCAGCAAGTGAAGCGGCCCCACTGCGGAGCTACGCGGCCAGCACAGCCCACGGGGCGTGGAGCGGCCCACAGCAGCGGCCGTGGCCCTCCCCAGCTAATCATCACATCCTTAACAGCGGCAATGCTCCTGTATGAAAGAAGGTAGGAGCAGTGTCAGCTGATCTCATGTACATGCAGGCGGCCCAGGAGTCACACGGCCCGCCGGGCATCCACCCGGTCGGGCAGGTGCTCAGTCCAGGCCTGTAGGTAGACCTCAACTATGAGAGATAAACTGAGAAAACAAGTCCAGAAAATCACATTGTCTGATTTGGAAAGAATTTATTATTTAACAAAAGTTCATCTCAATACTTTGTTATATATCCTTTGTTGGCAATGACAGCGGTCAAATGTTTTCTGTAAGTCTTCACAAGGTTTGGGACACCATTGCTGGTATGTTGGCCCATTCCTCCGTGCAGATCTCCTCTAGAGCAGTGATGTTTGGGGCTGTCACTGGGCAACATGGACTTTCAACTCCCTCCAAAGATTTTCTATGGGGTTGAGATCACTCCAGGACCTTGAAATGCTTCTTATAAAGCCATTCCTTTGTTGCCCTGGCAGTGTGCTTGGGATCATTGTCATTCTGAACGACCCATACACGTTTCATCTTCAATGCCCTTGCTGATGGAAGGAGGTTTGCACTCAAAATCTCACGATACATGGCCCCATTCATTCTTTCATGTACATGGATCAGACATCCTGGTCCCTTTGCCGAGAAACAGCCCCAAAGCATGATGTTGCCACCCTCATGCTTCACAGTAGATATGGTGTTCTTTGGATCAGGGGCGTCGCTAGGCTGTTTTATTCGGGGCTCGGGCCCCGAATAAAACACCCTGTGCCCCGAGTCTCCCGGGCTCCAGGCCTCTGCGCTGGGCCTGGAGCAACCGACTGGCCCTTCAGCTGAGTGTGCGTCCCTGGACGCACAGGCAGCTGCGGGCCTCTGCGGAGAGAGGAGCGCAGAGCGCTCCCTGCCCCCGCAGACAGTGTCGGACCCGCAGGTCCGACACAGCGGGGGCCCCCCGGGGCCTCACACGCTGAGGACCCGCCGCGAGCCCCGTGCGCCTTAGCCGGCAGCGTCGTGAGATGATGTGATGTCATCGCGACGCTGCCTCTCCTCGGGCGCACAGCGCGTCATAGGCCGTGCGCCCGAGGAGCTGCCGGAGGAGTGCGGGCTGAAGAGGACGGAGTGCGCTCGCCGGGGGAGTTAAGGTGAGTATTAATGTTGTTATTTTTAAAGCGTTTACCTGCCTCAGTGCCCCTATATACTGCCTGTGCCCCCATATCCCTGCCTATGCCCCTATAATGCCTGCCTGTGGCCCCTATATCCCCACCTGTGGCCCCCATATACTGCCTGTGGCCCCCATAAACTGCCTGTGGACCCCATATCCCTGCCTGTGGCCCCCATATCCCTGCCTGTGGCCCCCATATCCCTGCCTGTGGCCCCCATATACTGCCTGTGGCCTCCATATCCCTGCCTGTGCACCTATATGCCTGCCTGTGGCCCCCATATCCCTGCCTGTGGCCCCCATAAGCTGCCTGTGCCCCTATAATCCCTGCCTGTGGCCCCCATATACTGCCCGTGGCCCCATATCCCTGCCTGTGCCCCCATAAGCTGCCTGTGCCCTAATAATCCCTGCCTGGGCCCCCATAATGCCACCGCTGGCCCCATATCCCTGCCCGTGGCCCCATATCCCTGCCTGTGGCCTCCTATCCCCGCCTGTGGCCTCATATCCCTGCCGGTGCCCTATAATGCCTGCTGTGCCCCATTACTGCCCGTGGCCCCATATCCCTGTCTTGCCCCTATAATGCCTGCCTGTGGCCCCCATATCCCTGCCTGTGGCCCCCATATCCCTCTCTGTGGCCCCAATATGCTGCCTGTGCCCCTATAATGCCTGCCTGTGGCCCCATATCCCTGCATGTGGCCCCAATTCCCCTGTCTGTGGCCCACATATTCTGCCCTTGGCCCCCATATCCCTGCCTGTGGCCCCCTATCCCTGCCTGTGGCCCCCAATACCCCTGCCTTGGCCCCCATACCCTGCCTGTGGCCACCATATGCTGCCTGTGCACCTATATACCTGCCTTGGCCCCCAAAATACTGCCTGGTCCCTATATACCTGCCTGTGGCCCCCATATACTGCCTGTGTCCCTATATACCTGCCTGTGGCCCTATTTTCCTGCCTCAAATGACCCCATATACTGCCTCAGGGGACCCTATTTTTCTGCCTCAGTGCCCCTATATACCTTCTTGTGGCTCCTATATACTGCCTCAGTACCCCCATATACTGCCTGTGGCCCCATATACTGCCTCAGTGCCCCTAAATTCTTGCCTGTGGCCCCATATACTGCCTGTGCCCCCCTAATACTGCCTGTGGCCCCTATATACCTGCCTGTGGCCCCTATATACTTCCTGTGGCCCTATATACTGCCTGTGGCCCCTATATCGGTGCCTGTGGCCCCATATACTGCTTCAGTTCCCCCTATAAAACTAACTGAGGGGACTGCTATACCTATAATTAAGGGTTGCTGGAAATGGAGGATTCTAAGATATTTTGTGTCCAAATCCTCAGGGACGAGTCTTGGCCGGGAGCAATCAGCATGAAGGTGTGAACCGGATGGGGAAGAAAAGGGAAAGTGAACAATGCTGATCAGAAAAAGACGTCTCCGGTGAGTCACTAAATGTAAACTGCAGTGTAATCACTTATATGTCTGCAGAGCCTACATAGTATCTACCCCCTATCCTGGTCCCTGTATGGCGGTAATATATGTCTCCCAGGGCCTGTGTGCAGTGGGTAGTCCATGTGGGGGTTTGCCGTTTCCCCGGTCAGGGGCTGGCAGGATTATTTTGAGCCTTAAGTTTGTAATAGTTTGGGGTCTTGGTTTTGTAGGAGGGTTTTAGTAACAATCACTCGTCCGGTATATTGTTCCATGTGTAGTTGTATGTTTTGGTGACTGTTTAGGGGTTTTGTCATATGAAGGTGAGAAGTTCTGAAAAAGTAAATTTGTCATTGGTGATTTTTACTGTACAGTGACGGCTGAGGAGATGGACGGGATCTGTGTGGGATGTGCAGAAAATTAGTGACAGGAACACAAGGTTTTTTCTCTGTAAAAAAACATCCGCAGTTCACAATGAGGCGTGAAAAATGTCGTGTGAACCCAGCCCTACCCAGAAAAACACAAAGGGCCCGAGCCCCGGATGTTTTAGGACCCTAGCAACGCCCCTGCTTTGGATGCAACTCAGCATTCTCTCTCCTCCAAACACGACGAGTTGTGTTTCTACCAAAACAGTTCTACCCTTTTATTTTATCTTTACCATATGACAGTCTCCCAATACTCTTCTGGATCATCCAAATGCTCTCTAGCAAACATCAGACGGGCCTGGACATGTACTGGCTTAAGCAGGGGGACACGTCTGGCACTGCAGGATCTGAGTCACTGGCGGCGCAGTGTGTTACTGATGGTAGCCTTTTTGTTACGTTTTGGGCCAGCTCTCTGCAGGTCCCCCCCCGGTGGGTTCTGGGATTTTTGCTCACCGTTCTTCATTTTGAACCCACTGGGTGGGATATTGCGTGGAGCCCCAGATAGAGAGAGATTATCAGTGGTCTTGTATGTCTTCCATTTTCTAATTATCGCTCCCACAGTTGATTTCTTCACACCAAGCTACTTGCCTATTGCCCGAGTCCCGTCTTCCAGCCATGGTGCAGGGCTACAATTTTGTTTCTGGTGTCGTTCGCCAGCGCTGTGGTCTTCACCAGGGCCGTTTCTAGGCTAAATTTCACTCAGGGTGAGGTGAAGAAATTTCGCCCCACCCCCCCTGTAACATAATGCGCCACGATGCGACACATTGCATCACCATCAACCAAAGCCAAAATATACAGAAAGCTTTACCACAATGTGCTACGTATAAAACTACTAAATAATAGTCCATACAGTTACTAAATAAAACTGATACATGAAACCAGAAATCCCAGGCTAATAGTACCAATGTCCTACTAAGACCACATATCACCAGCACATAGTGACCGAATAATACCACAACACCATGACCACATATAACCACCATATAGTGACTAAATAATACAAACTGACCATGACTGAATACAAACCATTATACTACAACCAATTTTACCTGCATACAGTGACAGATACCATTCTTCACAGGCTCTGCAGACATACAATCGATTACAGTAAAGTGACATCCAGGGACTTACAGGAGACGTCTCTGAAGAGTTGTTCTCTTTCTTTTTCTTCTCCATTTGTCCCAAACCGCCATGACGTCTTCTCCCGGGCTCGACTCTTCACTGTAAAATTGACAAAACAAACGTTTTAGACTCCTCACTTTATCATCACTTCTCTACCAATTCCTATCTCTGTACAAACTCCCCATCTATAGCACCTCATATGGTAGACATGTAGTAGCCCCTATAGCCAGGTAGTGCCCCCTATAGCCAGGTAGTTCCCCTTACAGCCAGATAGTACCCCCTATAACCTGGTAGTGCCCCGTATAGCCAGGTAATACCCCTATAGTCAGGTAGTGCCCCTAATAGCCAGGTCGTGCACCCTAATAGCCAGGTAGTGCCCCCTAATAGCCAGGTAGTGCCCCCTAATAGCCAGGTAGTGCCCCCTAATAGTCACGCAGTGCCCCCTAATAGCCAGGTAGTGCCCCCTAATAGCCAGGTAATAGACCCTCTGCAGTTAATGACAATAAAATAAATAAAAAAGTATTTACCTCACCACGATCCCACGGTCGCCGTGTTCAGGTCCGAGAGCTGCTGAGCAGTGTAAGCTGTGTGACACGAAGCTCCCAGGGATCTCCTCGGCGGCAGAGCTGCCGGCCGAAGAGATCCCAGCGTTGCAGGGGGCGCAGTGAAAGCCGTGCTCCCACTGCGATGCTGATACATACAGGGGAGAAGGCAGGACGGTAATGATCCATCCTGCCTCCTCCCTGTACCAGCAGCTGCACAGCGAGTGTGCAGCTGCTGAGTGACTCTGCGCAGCTGTGTTACAATGGCTGCGCAGAGTCCGAGGCCGATCCCCGGGCGGGTGAGACGGGCAGAGCCCCCCTTGGGTGAGCGGACCCACTGTGCCCCGCACGATCGCCCGCCTCGCCCGCCCCTAGGAACGGCCCTGGTCTTCACCATAGTGGAGTTTGGAGTGTGATTGTTTAAGGTTTTGGACAGGTGTCTTTTATACTGATAACAAGTTCAAATGGGTGCCATTACTACAGGTAATGAGTGGAGGACAGAGGAGCCTCTTAAAGAAGAACTTACAGGTCTGTGAGAGCCAGAAATCTTGCTTGTTTGTAGGTGACCAAATACTTATTTTCCCCCATAATTTGCAAATAAATTCTTTCCAAATCAGATTTTGGGATCTGTTTTCTCATTTTGTCTCTCATAGTTGAGGTCTACATATGATGTCAATTACAGGCCTCTCTCATCTTTTTAAGTGGGAGAACTTGCACAATCGGGGGCTGACTAAATACTTTTTTTCCCCACTGTACAACATGTGCAGTCCCCATGGACACATCTGCTTCCTCCATTGAATCAGGACCCTTAATTTGCCTGAAAACTAAGGCTAGACACAGTAAATCCATAACAACAAATCTGCAGTAAACAGTGTTGATTTTGTTGCAGGTTTGTTATGGAATTTCTGCTTTGGATTTTTGTGCAGTTGTGCAGCAAAATCTAGAACAGTGAACTTTTGTTACAGATATGTTGTTGAATTTTAAGCTCTACACAGCACAGAAATCCAACCGTACACTGTGCTGTATAGACAGCAATGAAAAACCCATGTTGTAGTCTATACAGCACAGGGGTTTTTTATTGACGAGTTTAAAGAGAACCTGTTACATAGATTATGCCCCCTTGCTGAGGACAGCACAAGCTAGTGTCAGACCTGCTGTTTCCAGCGCTGTGTCCCTAATTCTGTAAGATGCTGTATTTTTAGAGTATTTAATGCTCAATTCTGCAGTTTTCACCTGAAAAGAGTCATGAAAAGAGTCATGAAAAGAGTCAGTTTTTCCATACCCCGCCCACCTGAGGCTAGCTCCACACACCTCACAACTGGTTAGCCTATGACTTTGAATAGGTAGAAACGTGAATAACTGTCAGCTGGGCGGGGCTAGCATTTGGGGGCGGGGCTAACACCTGCTCATGAATAAGATTTGAGCATTAAATGCTCTAAAACTACAGCATCTTACAGAAAAAGGGACACATCGCTGGAAACAGCAGGTCTGACACTAGCTTGTGCTGTCCTCAACAAGGGGGCATAATCTATGTGACAAGTTCCCTTTAAAATCCAGAGGAATATGCAACATGTTCTGCGTGACTCCGGCAGATTGCCGTCGGATTCCTGTACATTCGATTGTACAGGTCGACGGCAAATCCAAAAATTAACCGCGGTTTTTGTGTAAATCTGTGCCAAAAACCGTGGTCCTGCCATAGTCCAGCAATTACAAAATGCTGTTGGATTTCTGATGGAATATTGTCATATGCTGTGCACACATAGCCTTACTTCCATTGAAATCAAAGCGAAAATCCGCAACAAATCTGCAGAAATTGACACTGACCACACTGACGGTCATTTTCTGTGTGAATTCCATGTGGTTTTTTCCACAGCATGTGAGATTTCTCAAAATCGTACCCACACTGCTGTTGCTGAAATATGCTGTGGATTTTTTACACAAAAATGTGCCGCAATAAAATCTGCAGTGGATCTGTCCAATGTTTATCAACCTCTTAATAGTAATCGTATAATAGTATTACTGAGGCTTAGTTACTGTATGTTAGTACTATTTTGAGCACTGAAGGACATTGCATTGTGCTGTACAGAATATTATTTTTGATGGTGGCAGTACAGTATTGCACAGTTATAATAATATGTTATTATTTGGCCAACACATAATACTGTTAAGGCTTCATACTGTACAGCATGTCTAATTAGGCAAACATTAATATGGTTATTTGTACACAGTACAAATTTGGGGTGGCTCCAACATAATGTAATGGTTGGGTCCATATGCAACCAAATTCCCATCAGCATCAATGAGTGCACTGGCTTGAATAGTAATTAGCATGTAGATGAAGATGTGGATGAAGATTTGCATCCGTGAAATATTGTGCAAAAAAAAAGACAAGAAATGTTGTCATGGTAACACAGTAGACACAAATACACCCTAACCTTGCTTACAGTGATTAAATAATGATACAATACAACTTATGGATGAACTGACAAAAGATCGACAGACATCAATGCACACACTGGCTTGCAGTAGAAAACAGATTAACACTATAAAACCTTTAAAGGGGTTGTCTCACTACAAGGATTGCTTTTTATCTTAAAGATCTTGCAAAAACAAGTTACTTGGCAATATGTTTCTATTAGCAGTGTCCTACCTATTCTTAAATATCCCCTCTTGTATAGGCTGCATCAGCTCCTCAGGTCGCTATAGCTACAGACCTGTTCAGTCTCTCATGATAGGCTGCCAGCACTGGTTGCTATAGCTTCGGACCTGGCTTCTACTGCAGCCTAGTAGAATCCAGTAAACACGCCCCTGAATTCAAAATGAAAACAAGAAAATGGACTGAGGTAAAATGAATCAATGAAGTGAGACAACCCCTTTAAGATAGTCCATAACTTGGTATTTCTAAAAAGAGTAACATCCTTTTTTTCAGTTTGCACATTGAAAAGAACTACTTTTCTGACATTTTTACCCCAAATTTTACAATATTTAGGCATTTGTGTCTATATAGTTCTGCAGTGCCAATATGGGCCTATGAAGTCCCTTCCAAGGCTCTCTAGCAGTTGCAGGAGCTACCTCTATAGTCAGGGTGGTACCGGCAGTATTCTTGCCCTGATCAATTTTTTTAACAAGATGGGGCCAACTTATATGGTGCAAGATAGAAACCATTAATGGGCAGAGGGCCAAGATGCAGTATCTGCACCTGGGATTACTTTTTGGCAGACATGCCCATACTTCTAGCTCAGTTGTTCCTATTACTGTTATCGGTTAGCACATTGTTCATACTCTGCTTGGAGTTGATTCCTTTATCGCTATTTGGCATGGCCCTATTTTTGTAAAAGATATAGCACAGTTTTATGCTTCCTGATTTTAGTTGAAGGCTATGTTCTATTATTAATTTTCTTCCTCACTGGTGTGCTACTCAATATTTCTACTGTATGTTTTGCAGTGTATTCTAAAGAGATTCTTCATATAGCAACCTCTATGGTGGTTATTTATTATTGAGATATTTAATCAAATGTGCATTTGGTTATACTTATTTGGCACTTTAGGTTTGGTTCCTGCAGAGATTTGAACCTAGGACCTCCATGTTGGAAGACTGAAGTGTTAAAATCTACAGTAAGAAAATAAAAACAGCTGAAAAGAACACGTGTTACTATCTCGTTCTAATTAGTAAAAAAAAAAATGTTGACAAAAAATTCCCTTTAACAGATGGTCCCAGCTGCCTTTATGTTTCTTAGCTAGAGGTTATCTTATAATGATGATGAACTTTACAAAATTACTCCATCCAATAAGGACAAACTTCTGCTGTGTAAACGTACTAGCTTAAAGGGGATGTATTGCTTCTTTAGTTCTGCTGATTCATAATGCTCTCAGCTTCTCAACGCTAGAAATTCAGGGGCGTTTCTTCTCCTCCCAGCTGGGTGACATCATCTCCCTTCACTGTTCATGCTGGCTCCCGAGACTCCCCCCACCATCCCCCATCTGTGAGTCCACATGTCACTGTGTCTCTCCCTATGCAGTCTTATTTATAAGAGCTGTATACATACCACAGGCTGTATTCTATCTAGACTGAGCACTGATCTCTTCTCCTCTCACAGCTGGAGATTTGTTACAGCTTTCTATGAACGGCACGGATCTCCCTTCTATGCAGGAGAGTTAGGCACCGAGACACAACTGTGCTGTTTTCTGATTGTAGAATCTGCTGCAGTTTGTTTCTGCTAGGTGTGCAGAGAGAAATTGCTATGGCCCCTAACTCTGAGTCAGAGAGGCAGGGATCGACACACAATTGTGCCGTTTCCTGATTGTAGAAGCCCTGCAGTGTTATTCTGTTTCTTCTGGCTGTGCAGAGTGAATATGTGCCGGTCCCTTACGTTGACTGAAAGGCAGGAATGCAAGCTCCGTGAATACGGCTGACCGGGGGCCGAACAGAATGCAAATGAGCTCTCAGCTAGTTAAGAAACTGATGTTATCAAAAGCAAAGAGGGGAGTCAATTTACCTGATATCCAAAATTATAACCTAAAGCATAAGATAGATTGGGTTAAAGCCTTAGATTTTTATTCAAATGGAGACAAATCTAATTGCCCCCTGCCACTTATGGCAATTTATGGCACTTTCTGCTACATGCCTCACTAGGCATGTCGCAGTTTTCTGTTATGAGACACTTTCATGGCATGGAAGTCTTGTACAGAGACCTAAACTACCTTACTTTACTTATCAGGAAGCGTCAACTTTAAGTTTGCCCCTGAAGTTTCTTTAGGATATCTAAGGCAACAACAATAAAAACATGTTACTTAGCTAGTGTTACAGTGCCTATACCCTTCAGCTTATTTTCCAGAAAAGAAGTCCCATGGACTTTTCTGAGAATGCACTGTGAAGGGGGCTTTCCCTGGGCAACCGGCTTTAATTGGTCTACAGGAGAGAATCCCTATACGGTGGTTGTGTAATCTCTCATTCACAGGTTCTCTATGAATCTTACATGTGACTATGGTTTTTTCATGTCCCTTTCTCTGGGAATAATAGTGGTTCTCACCAATTCTACATCATAAACTTTCTCTTTCACATATACCATCTGCCTTCTATGCATTATTGAGAGAGAGAGAGAGAGAGATGGCATCATCATTTGGGCTGTCCCAAATTGTTTAAAGGCATAGTAATCCTAGTGTACGTAGAAAATCCAGCACGACCCAGCAATATTGTAAAATCATGCAAAAATTTATTTTCAAAAGTAGTTAAAAATCAAAAGTATATGACAAAAGAACATGGTCAGATGGCAAGGAGTGGTAGCCAAAGAGTCCATAGGACAAAAAAAAAACTCTCGTTTTTGGGGGCCAAAAGGGGCGCCCTCCCCATGTGATAGTTGTACTGATTTGATCTATTTTTATAATACCCATACGTTGATTGAAAACTGCATTGATTGAATGAATTTTTAGACAACTTAATGCTGCGGCGGCATAAACTTACCCCGGGTTCCATCTTACCACATGTACGCCGGACGCTAAGCTATGGAGTCGTTGAATAGTTCCGGACTTGCGCAGTATGCATCTATCGGCTAGTACTGGTACTGGAATCTCGCATGCGCAGTCACTACCTTCTCTCTGTGATGACGGGCATCTGTGATAGTATATAAGAAATCTGTAGAGTGTTTATATTGTATTAAAAACGATAACAAACTAGCGAACTTAGCAGAAGTGCGGATAGAATGAGTAATATTTTGACTCAGATGTTAATAGTAACACATTTGTTCCCTTCTAATATTTAACCCTATCGCGGTTGTTGTATTTAGGGTAATGATCCAGTAATCCTCCCTATTGCGGAGTTGTTGTACCGGATCCCCTACTCTGATGGATTTATAAACCCTTTCTATTCATTTAGCTTTTAGGGACAGTAATTGAATTTGACTTGGATGAAAATTTGGAAAGCCGATTTATTCTACCCCGCTATGGAAGAAATTTCATTAACATGTTCCAGGATTCTGGTTTTAAATTTTCTGATGGTACTTCCTATGTACTGGGCATTACATGTTGTACACCAGGCTTGATAAACCACAAACTGCGAATTGCAGTTGGTGAATTGTTTAATTGGAAATGTAAGTTTGCCTGTGATGTCCTGAAAGTCTTTGCCCGGACTCGCAAACATGTATTACGCACGTCTGACCAAAATTAAAAAAAAAACCCTTTACAACTGAGCCAGGTGGTGGGTTTTGGTTGGGGGTTTTGTACAGCTGAAGTTAGAACCCCCTAATGTTCTTGCCTTTCTTGGTACTATAGTACAACCTTTGGATAATATTGCATCCAGGATTAGATCTTCACTGAGAATTGGAAGATATTTTAATACTATATTTTTAATTGCTGCAAATTGCTTAGTATGGTCTAAAACCAGAGCAGGTCTATCTTTTGTTTTTCTTTCCTTAATGAAGTTCTTCCTTAGTAATTCTTTTCTATGTTTCCCCTGTATTTTAATCTCCGCTTGGTTCAATAGTGTTTGTGGGTACCCCCTTTGTCTTAGCCTTTGGTGAATTTTTTCTGATTCTTTAATGAAATCCTTTACCCTGCTTTATTTTTTGTCTTTTTAAATTTCCCCAGTGGGTATAGCTTTTTTTGTAGATTTTGTGTGAAAACTATTGAAGTACAATATGGTATTTCCTGCACTTTCCTTTCTGTAAGTTTTGGTTATTATTTTTTCTCCAGGCCTTCCTGTCAGTGTTAGGTCAAGAAAATTTATAGTATGTCTTTCACCTACATATGTGAAAATCAAATTAAAAGGATTGTTATTCAAATATGAAATAAATGAAGGCACAGCAGATACATCTCCCTCCCAGATAATTAAGGGGGTTTAGTATCTCCCCTACCATTTCACACTCGACAAAAAAGGGTATCCAACAAACACATACAGCTCCTTCCACCACGACATGACCAAATTGGCCAGGGATGGGGAATATTTCGCCCCCATTGATACACCTAAAAGTTGCAAGTAGAATTTTTGATTGAACATAAAGTAATTGTGTGACATTAAGAACCTAACCACGTCTAGTACATAGCGCTGAAGTAGGCTTAACCTACTACCTACAGATAGTAATCCTAGTGAATGTAAACTTTTGACTTGGCAGAAAGTGCTAAAAATGCTTTAAAAGTTCTCTCTCTCTCATTATTCTGGCATTTGAAAAATATAAATAATTTTGGTAATGCTGATTGATGGTAAAGGTTCATTCTGGTTTCATGTCAGATAGTGAGAAAAACACGAAAATATATATATATGTATGTATACATATACACACACACACACATACAGTGGGTACGGAAAGTATTCAGACGCCTTTTTCACTCTTTGCTTCATTGCAGTCATTTGGTAAGGTAGAAAAAAGTTCAGAAATGTAGATATTTTTCAAATTTATTTAACAATGAAAACTGAAATATCACATGGTCTTAAGTATTCAGACCCTTTGCTCAGTTTTGAGTAGAAGAACCTTTTGAGCTAGTACAGCCATGAATCTTCTTGGGAGGGATGCAACACATGGATTTTACACATGGATTTGACTATGGCAATGCAGAAACATTTTTTTTTTTAATATAAGTTTTTATTTTGTAAGAGCATTAAAACATAATTGGTATCCCTGTGATTGCATCAACCTGCTGAGTAAAGGTAATATGTAATATTAGGTTATACTAGGTAATATTAGGTAATAATAGGTAATATGTCATTCATACTGCACATACTGTCTACTGTAAAAAAAAAAAAATCAAAAAACACTAATATGATTGCTCTATTTTGTTCATCCTTCCTCCCAAATTCCTTGATTGAAAGCAATCAAAGTGTCATACTGTAATAGGACAGAAATAATTAACGTGTCTTATCCATGTGATATAGAAATATGTATCTTATGCCTCATTGATATATACCTTGGTGACCCCTGCCTGACTGCTCAGTAATTCAAAGCTGACTCTCCCCCCACCATACTGATCAGAGCTGATGTCATACAATTCTTCTCAAGCACTTATACTGTCCCATGTATGGATGGTCAGATAATTCTGAAGTCTCTGGTAATGCTGACTATACCCCTTAGACATAAGGGATACTATGTTTGGGCATCCTGAGAGTAAAGGGAGACAGCTCTGACTAGTATAAAAAGGCTTGTTGTGCCATTGAGAGCTAGCTTCGGCTGGGGCATGGCACCCAGCAACCCTTCTGTGGTCATCGGACTAAATGAGGGTACATTTGGTACCTAGGGGCTCCCCGTTTCACCTTGTAAGAACTATGCATCGATAACATCTGTAACTGCAGCTAAGTATCATTCTATCCTTATTTTATGTACTAAACCTTTCATTTTTTATATATTCTGCCTGATTGTAATTAATTGTTTGACTGCCAATCAATCACCCGCTTACACATATGAAACCCAAAAATGACACCAAAGAGTACATCAACTCATCCTGCAAAAGCCCTTGCACAAAATAAATTAAAAATGATGGCTGTCATAATATGATGAAATAAAAACGCTATTTTAAAAAGATGCATTTCAATTGTGTAAAAGTATTAAAACATAAAAAAACTATATAAAATTGATATTGTTGTAATTGAACCGACCCGCATAGTAAACTTATCATGTCATTTATACTACACTGCGAATGTTGTAGAAACTAAATCACAAAAACAATGGCAGAATTGATGAGGGTTTTTCTCCCCTCCAATGCTAAAAACTGAAATACCTGTAGGCCCAAAATGCACACCTAGATGAATTACCCGAGGAATATGTGTGTGTATACATATATATATATATTTATATATATATTTTTATATATATATATATAGTCATACATACACCAAGATACATGTAGAGCAAATAATTTTAAACACTACAACATTGTACATAGTCATAAAATTGTCATTACGATTGCAATACTAATATGATATGGTCATTTATAGTCATGCAGGACTGAAAGACACTGAGCCTCAGGTAGATAGCAATAGCATATAAAACTTACAGTGTATTCACCACATTGATTAGCATCTAACATGTAGTAAAAGGTAAATGAAGACTATTAGCAAATACATTGCTGTTTTGATTTTAAGTTGTTCAGGTGATAAAGGAGAATTTATCTACTGCTAGTGTACACAAGTTTCTCTTGGTTACCCACCACCTCTCTCTGGTCTCTCTCATTGCTTCAAGCTGCCATCCGACCATGGCGAGTCACTCACTACTGAATGTTATCAGCAGCACAGGAGCTTGTTTATCTTGTTGATAACAAATTTTAACCCTTAGCTGTGTAACCTTGTGTTTTACAGATTATAAATCTCCAGCAGCCATGTCACTTTAAATGGAATAACATAGTTGATATGTCAATCACTGCTTAGAATCATCCAAAGCTTAACCACGGAGTGTGAGTCTGAAGCTAGCTGTGGCTCTGTAAAACAGTATGGTGAGACAACCCATTAAACATATATACCATGCAATATTTGAGCTTAATATTCCTTCCCAACCTTGAAATCTTGATTGGTTGACAGCATACCTAAAGTGTACAGCAGACAAAACTAATCAACAGCACAGTATATGGTCATGCAATGTCACACAAACTTTTTGGAAAGGAATTGTGGAGTTAGTAGAGCATAAATTGAACATCCAAATCGCACTTGAATTCAAGTTTTATGGTTTAAATACCTCTTCTCTCAAAGTATGCCCAGTTGGTTCACACTGCTCTGTTCTTTTAGTGGCTAAATTCTGTCTATTGTCAGGTGGCCCCATCCTTCAGTTCCAACTTCTCTTGAGATAATTACACAAATGTTACAACATTTGCTACATATGAATATCATAAGTAAGAAACAAAGAAACCCAGGCAAAACATTTCTTTAATTAAATCGAAAGTCTTGATTTGTAATTTCCTTGCTGGTCAGGGAGCTCATGGGACCTTTGCGTTTCACAGTGGTATCTTTCTTCTGTCGAGGCAGGTATGCTGGGGAGAATGAGGATCTGACTCAAGCATAGACCTCCATGAACTTCTAGTTCATTTGCTATTTTGAAGTGTATTTAGTCCCTCTTCCTCTGTTCTTTATTGATCTTAAAGCGGTTTTGCCACAAAGTAAAATTGACGTGGGAAGCTTGCAAATGAAATAACAAACATTTTCACCATTCATTATTATTAAAAATTCTGCTCCGTCTTTGTTTCAGCTGCTCCTTTTGTGATCCATTGTTTACAGCTTGTCTCCAGGGGATACGACCAAGGCTGAGAGCTCCTCAGTCCTGGTCAGACATCACTTCTCCTCTCAGGCAGCTACTGAGTGTTCAAACCCCAGGTGCTGTCACTCTACTATCGTCCTCTGTACGCCTTAGTAATTAGTCAAAATGCAAATAAATAAAAAAGAAACCTCAATGAGGTATGTGCATTGATAAAGAGAAAAAAAAAACAAAAAAACACAGGTTTAGTTCCTGCAGGGATTTGAACCTAGGACCCTTGTACCTCTCAGCTACTCACAATGCTTTACATAAACAGACCTTTCTTTGACTAGAGAGAGGAAAGGCATGGTGATGTCATCCTGCTGGGTCACATGATATGCAATTCAAACAAATTGGATGCAGGAGGTCTGAAATGAGATTGTGGCAAAACCCCTTTAAGGGGGTTTTATCATTTCATTAAATGGTCTTCAGAATAAGGGGACAGTGAAAACAAGCATCTTTGCAATTGGATGTCATTAGCAAAGCTGTCTTGTATTCACAGTATTCCTTATCTTGTGTTTTTGTTTACACTGATATCCAGTGCTTATGGAATCCCTGCTGCTCCCTCCTCCTTGCAATTCACTAGCTGATAGCTCATTTACATTCTGTACAGCCCCAGGTCGAATTCACAGGAGAGAGCATTCCTGTGTCTCTCACTCAGGGACCTGCACATTTTCACTTTATACATCCAGAAGAAACGGAATTACAGTGAAGGGCTTACACAATCAGGAAACACACAATTGTGTGTTGATCCCTGCCTGACTCAGAGTTAGGGGCCGTAGCATTTTCTCTCTCCACACCTAGCAGAAACAGACTGCAGCAGATTCTACAATGAGAAAACATAACAGTTTTGTCCCGGTGCCTAACTCTCCTGCATAGAAGGGAGATCTGTGCCGTTTCATAGAGCTGGATTAAACTGTAACACATCTCCAGCTGTGAGAGGAGAGATCAGTGCTGAGTCTAGACTGAATGCAGCCTGTGGTATGTATACAGCTCTTATAAAATAAGACTGAATAGGAGAGAAACAGTGACATGTGGACTCAGAGAGGGGAGGAGGGGGGGGTGAGTCTCAGGCCAGCAGTGAAGGGGGGGATGATGTCACCCAGCTGGGAGGGGAAGACATGCCCCTGCATTCCTAGATTTGAGAAGCTGAGAGCAGTATGAATCAGCCGAACTAAAGAAGCGATACATCCCCTTTAAATCCCTTGTCTTCATCTGGAAATACTGTGAAAACTATTGATATACCTTTGCTCATGAACATGTTATACTTTTATCATTTTAGTTCTTCATAGTTAGTATGGAGGCAAATCTAACATTTGTTTTCAGAATCGGACTTCTACTTCATAAGATCCAACCACTTATCCCATATTTGATTTTCCCTGTCATATTATCGGCAGCCCTGTAGGTTTCTGAACATATTGTTCATTACAGTCTTGATAATAATATGTATGCACGTATCCTTGTATAAAAACAACTAAAAACATTAGCACAAAAAGAAACCTGTATGTTATTTTGTAGCTCTTGGAAGAAACATCATAAAAATTAAAGTCTTGTTGTCATTTAGTAGTAACCTGAACCAACCTACCCTCTATAGAATAAAATCATCAACCCATTTTTCCTGCCTATTTCCTACCTAGAGCCAATTATCTCTCCATGAGTTATACATCCTAAAGAAGTCCGTTTCTGCCAGACAGGTTCCCTGGAGAAGGGCTACATCAACTTTCAGTTTCTTAGTATGTCTCAACAGAATAAATCATAGTTACATAGTTTGTAAGGCTGAAAAAAGACAGAAGTCCATCAAGTTCAACCTATTATTCTATAGTCCAGAGGAAGGCAAAAACCCCATGAGGCAGAATTTCTAATAAGGGAGTAAAAATCATTTAATAATTACATTTATTATCACATCTTTGGTACCGTTCTAATTATGTAAATGACTATATTTTCTTATAGTCTGCCATTATTTTAATGGCAGGTATAGCATGATTGCATTATAGTGACTCTTGGAAAGAAGATTGGTCTTTTTTAACCCTAAACCAGTTATGAGAATTCCATAGTTATGATGCAATGTTAACAACATTGAACATTTGTAGTGCTAAGGTGGGTTGAAAAAGTTTTCATAACCCTTGAACTTTTCCTCATTTTTAAACTTTACAGCCATAAAGTATTTTATGAATATCTTATGTAATAGAGCAACACAAAGTAGCAAGAATTTGTGAAGTGTAAATAAATGATAGATGCTTTTCCAAATTTTTTGCAAACTAAAAAACTGAAAAAAGTGTGACTTGTATATGTATTCAGCCCCAAGTCAATATTTTACAAAACCACCATTATCTATGATGACAGATGCAGTCTGTAGCAGTATGTCTCTACTAACTCTGCACATTTAGAGACTGGAATTTTTGCAAATTTTTGCAAAAATAACTCTAGCACAGTCACATTGGTTGGCGAATGTGTGTGAATAGCAATTTTCAATTCATGCCACAGATTCCCATTGGGATTTAGGTCTGGACTGTGACTGGGCCATTTTAACACATGAATATGCTTTGATATAAGCCCTTCCATTGTAGATTTGGCTGTAAATTTAGGGTTGTTGTCCTGCTGAGAGGTGAACCTACACCCATGTTCCATCAAGTAATTTGTAGCGTACCAAACAGGTTTTCCTCATTAATTGATCTGTATTTAGCTCACATCAATCTTACCATCAACTATGACAAAGGCTTCCTCAGCAATCCGATGCTGAAGCTCAAGAGCCTTCCCTTCGCCACAGTCTGATTTCTGCCAACCACCATGTGAACTTCACGGTGGGGACAGTTGTGTGTTAGAGGGTGATGTGCAGTATTGGCTTTCTCACACACATTAGGCTGCGGCATTGTTTGAAAACTGTTCTTGGTCTAAGACTTCTTTGTTGACCTCTTTTGCCAACCAGAGATCCACCTTAAGCGCATTCTCAGATCTAGTGCTCTGTGAATGAAGAAAGGTTGGAGCTCCTGATTGGTTGCTATAGACAACAACGAATAGTCTTAGGACCAAGTACACAGTTTTTCATTACTGATGTGCCCCCTTAGTGTTTGGTGCATTTAGTACTAAAAGAAGATTGTGAATTTGTCTCATCTGATTTAGCGCACCTTTTCCAGCAAGTACTTTGCTGTGTTCCAGCCTATAATCAACTTTTTTACAAACTGTAAATGGGGACCTCTTTATGGCTTGCTTTATACATAAGGGTTTCTTCTTGGTTATTTCGCATGAAGGGAAGATTTGTTGGTTGTTACACAACTAATCATTGTTCTGGGGGACAGAGAGTTCTCCCACCTGAGCCTGTGGATGCTCTATGCTCACTGTTTGAGTACCCATGGGGCCTCTTGGTTGCTTCTTTGATGTGTCTTTTTGCTTTGTTGTGTTGCTCTTTTTTTTCTTTGTTTTTAATTTTCTCGGTTTTCTTTTTTATTTTTAGCCTTTGTCTTTGGCTTTTGTATTGCTTTTCCTTGTAAGTTTAGGTGACAGCCAAAAATCTTGGTAGGTTTGTATAGCAGTAGGTGCCACACTCTCTTTCATTTTTACAGATGGATTATGAGAAACTAGTGCTCCTCTGAGATTGATCATGTTAGCTTCTTGATTGCAAATCTTTGTATTATTGTTATCCTTGTTATTTTTTCAATTTGTTTTTAAAAGCCTAAACATGCAAATTGACACTTCACCAACAACTCTTTATCCCTGAGATTGTCTGAGGGGTTCCTTGGTTTTCAGATGCTGTGTTTATTCACTAGTGTTATCTAACAAGCCTCTGAGGCCTCATTATTATTCAGTTGGACACACTAAAATTATTAGTTAGGAATATCTACCCTTTTGGGGGCTTAATACATATTGTACAACATCCACATATGTTTCAGTTTTTTAATTAGCATATAAATATGGAATTCATAATGCTACATATATTTTCCTTTAAAGCTCATCAATAATACTTTGCTACTTTGTGTTTCCATTTATTTCCATTAAAAATTTGTGTGCTCCATCTAGGTTGAAGTGTGTCAACTATTTAAGTGGGCTTACTTTTTTGAAGTAATAAATGAAGAAATATGGCAATAAATCTGGCAAAGAAGCAAATTCTCTAAAGTATCCTGACTTACACTGCAGTTTGATTCAGTTGTGTTTTTTCCTTTCTTCATACTTGTCGTAGGGCCGCCTTGTCAGAAATTTCTGTGGCTCGACCATACAGCTGAGGAGGTCTGACGCCCATCATAACCAAATCAACCCTGCTGTTGGCAGCATGGTATTATTTCTTGGTTTATGATTAAATTTGGTCCCTTCAGGCCCCTTGTTTCACTGGGGCCCCGTACTAACAGACCCCTGTTGATCTGTGCCCTTTATGGTTGGCCCTGCTTCTCAGGTACGTTAATGTTGTTTGGGACATATGGATCCTATCATTACCCACGCATAGTTATTTGTAATTTGTTTGTTTTTTTTGTCTTCTGCGACAGCTTTTAAAGTGATAAATGATGATGACAGAAATGGGAGAGAAGTGGGCAGAAGGGGTCCAGAATTTTCACCTTTCCTTGGTGATCTAACTAGGTCGTTTTTGTAGAAGTACACCTTATTCACCATGCTCACTGATTTGCTATTATGCTGCCAGTTCATTTTGATCGCTTGTGATGGAACTCTCTTGATCTGTTTTCCGCTGTGCATTTTCTAGACTTACTAATTTCTCCTTCTTGTGATCTCTGATCATAACCTTATATCCTGTTCGCTTTTCCATATAATTCTCTCAGCCTGCTCTGGGGAAAACACATGCTCCGTTCTCACTTTTCAGATAATCTCTGCACCATAAACATCAGGAATCTCTATAGATACTTTACAGTCTCACTGTCCCCAATCTTCTGTCTTGGAAATGGCTGCAAAAAGCTACAATCTTAACTCTACTCAAAGATACCCTGGACATATTGGACACCATATTAAAATCCGTCCACACCAACTCTGCACGAAGAGGCGATGAAGGACAGCCTTGCACACATGTCTCAAACTAACTTTTCTACAAGCAATTGTACATATTCTTAGTTTGTGTGACTGATTTTTCTGGTGGAAGAAGTCAAACGTGACCTTGCAGGGACTTTCTCCGCAACTACAAATTCATGCTATAGGGACATACCAATTCTGCCTTTTTCGTACCATTCTAAACAAGAATATTTTACCTCCCTGATCGCAAGATTACACAATAACCCAAAATGACCGTTTGACACATTCCAGTCCCTCTCGGCTTGGTTCATTGGACTTCTGTTGCTGAAAGACTAGCCACTCACTTCAAAGTGAAATGTGGACTGTGTATCCAGACATATAATCTCTCCATCTCAAACCCCAAGTAGTATTACATCTTATCTCTTCACACTTCAATTCCCTTGCTAGTCTTGCTTCTCAGCACTTTGTCCCATTACCAGCAGATAGTTGAGTATCCACCAGGTTCAAGTTGTTGGCGATCACACCAACTACTTGCTCTCTTGAGTGAACCACTGTCTCTCCCAACCCATTTGGCCGTCTATTTCTCACCTTCTCTATCTTACCTAACTGCATTTCTTACAACACTACTCTCTTCCTCCCTATTGGAAAACTAGCTGTCTATAATGCCTCATTTTCTAATTAAATGCTACGCTCTTGGATCCCATCCTGCACGCATATGACTAAGATTAACCGTAGCCAGTTCTCTACACCGTTTCATTTTCTTCTCTAAAACTACCGGGAATGCTTGGTCATCTCCACTGCAGTGTAGGGCTGGGGGGTCTGGGCACTACAGGGGTGAGTGATCCATTCAGGGGGCACCTACCCGACATGGGACTTTTAATTTGTTACGGTCTGAGCGGAGCATTTGGCGAGAAATTGTTTCATCTTGTGTGTTCTGGGAGGTGTAATTAAGTTTACGGTGTGCGTGTGTGTGTTATTGTGGATTGGGGATGATCATCTATGCAGGGCAATGGCAGATGATGTGCTGGGGGCTCTGGGCAGTTGGTGCGCACTGCACTGTGACACACCAAGGACAAGAACTATGTCTTGTGCAAGAAAAGAAATAAATATGTATTGTCGGACCAAAGATATAAATAATGTATAGTGACAAAGAGCATACACTATGGTGTATTGTGGACCTGAGGATAAATAAGTGATTCGTGGCACAAGAAGTGGTGAATTTTGTCATTGTGAAAAGAATAACCTCTTTAATTTGTGAAAAAGATTAGAGAATCTGTTCTTGTGCAAAAGACAATAAATTCTGTATTGTGCAAAAGACACTAAATATGTATTGTGTTAAACACGCATCAGGATATCGTATCGTGAAAAAGCATACATAATGTATTGTGAAAACGAGATGAAATGATGTATTTTGGAAAACAGAATAAATATGGCTATTGTGAGAAAGCAACACCTTAAAATACTGGTCTCTGTGAAAACAGCAGACTACAGATAGTGATGTATATCGTGAAACAGACTCTCCTGTAATGTAGTGTGTGCCACGAATAACCTACGTGAACACTATTGAAAAAGAGCTACAGTCTGTAATTTGTGCGCCACAGACATCCATAATGTAGACTTGTGCCCCTCCACCCCACATTCAAATTATCCCTACCATGGCCACCACCAACTTACCCACTATCCACTTCCACCCCAAATACACTATCACCGCCAACCTCACATACAATATCCCCTCCATCCCACATACAGTATCCCCGCTCCACCCACAAACATATATCTCCCCCTCTCAACCGCAATACAATATCCCCCTCAACGCACTACAATATCCACTACAACCAACATATCGTAATATCCCCCTCCTACTCCACATGACAATATCCCCCTCCACCCACATAAATATCCCTTCCACCCAATACATATATCCCCTCCACACACTTACATTATCCCCCTTCCACCCACATTCAATATCCAACCCCCACCTACATTACAATATTCCCACCTCCACCCACAGTAACGATATATCCCCCTCCCTCACATATCAATATTCCTCCTCACTTCACATTTGACAATATCCCCCTTCCACCCACATACATATCCCCCTCCACCCAGCATACAATATCCCCCTCCACCACATACTATTATCCCATCCCACCCACATGACATTATTATCCCCACTCCACACCACATACACATAATTCCCCCTCCACTCACATACAATATGTCCCCTCCACCCAACATACAATGATCCTCCCTCCGACTAACATGACTAATTTCCCCACGTCCACCCTCATACAATATCCCCCTCCACACCCACATTCATCTAATATACCCCTCCGAATGATACATCATACAATATCTCCTCCATCCAGCCCACATGTACAATATATCCCCCTCCACCACGGCGCCCACATACATTATCCCCCTCCAATCACATACAAAATGCCCCCTCCTACTCACGCCGCCCACATACAATATCCCCTCCTCCCATCATACAATATCCGCCCCTCCACGCCAATACAATATCACCCTCACATACCCTCCAAATACAATTTCCCCACCTCCACTCACAAGCATTGACAATATCTGACCTCCATCTCTGTCCCTTGGTCACACACCTCTAAACTGCTTTCTAAGAAATAATCAAACACAGCATGGAAAGTGAGAAAAGTCTAATCCTATCACAGGTGTCAATCAGGGACGACACAGTGATTCGATCAGTGCATTATTTGACACGGCGCCGATGTAACACTACCAACTCACCGCCATATAGAGACCACATAGTGGTCTGACACCAGTCGTAGGTATAACCTCAGACAATGACACCGCCATATGGAGTACACAGTTAGAGGTCAGACACCAGCACAGGGTTGAAACTTACAAACGCCTGTTTTAGTGACCACATGTGTGGTCGAGACACTCTGCTCAGAGATATAATCTATAACCACCGCCGTTATTATCGAGGAACACATATTGGTCAGACACCAGCTATGGAGTATAAGCTCCCTAACACCGCCTATGTAGAGACCACTTAGTGGTTCAGGACTCCAGCTCAGGTATGAAACCTACAACACCACCAAATTGTATTGGAGACCACTATAGAGGTCAGAACAATCTAGCTCGGGTATAACCTACAGCTACCGCATATGAGACCACTTAGTTTTAGGTCAAGGACACTCGAGCTCTGGTTACTAAACCTAAAACACACGCCATATTGAGTGACCACAGTCGAGATCATGTCGCTACTCACTCAGGTATAACCTACATCACCGTCTCACCATATAGATGCCAAACATAGAGGATGCAGACACCAGCTTCAGGTGTATAACCTACGCAACACCTCCATATGGAGACCAAATTAGATGGTCATGTGTATACAACGCTCAGGTATAACCTTACCAGCACCGCCTATATAGAGACCATCAATGACAATAATTGACACCAGATTGATGGTTTAACCTACCGTGCACTCGTGCCATATAGTAGACTACATAGAAGGTCTAGACATCCAGCCTCCAGGTTTATAACGCTACATCACCGCCATATTAGAGACCACACATAGAGAGTAGGACACAAGCTCAGGTCACATAACTTTTTACATAGATATAAAATAATCCCCTTTGAATATGAGGGATCCCTCTCACCGAGTACAACTCGTCTTGACTAGGAGTCGTTTCTCGTTCTTCTTGTGTCGTTCTTATTCCCTTTCTTCTGCAGTCCGTTCCACATTCCGCCATGATTGACTTGTCCTGGGCATCACTCACCCTGCAGAAAATTTACACACATAATATCTTATGAAGCCTTCAAGATTTTTCCAGCATCTCTTTTACCCCAATCACACCTCTGTACCATACTAGCCAGGGGTGGGGTAGTGTGCTGGGTACATAGCCTAGTAATCCTGGGGTTGGAGGGTGGAGATGGGCCCCAGGTTAACTGATAGGCCTTCTTTAGGGTAGGTTATTGCCCCCGCTGGATAAGTGGAAGCACCGGGCCCTCAGGTTGGTTGGTGGTGGTTCCCTTAATGCACATTGTGGGTGGGGAAGTAATTAGCACCCAGGCTAGATAATGGCACTGGCCCCTGTTATGCAAGCTTGTTAGGCTACAGTTAGGTTGTGGTGGACCCCAGTTTGTTAGGCCTTTTGTATGGTAGGTGGTTATCCCAGTTAGGTAGGATGTAGGTAGTTAGCGGTCCCCTTTATTATAGGCTTGCATATGCAGTTTAGGGACCCCCTTTATTTGTAGGTAGTATACTAGGGAAGTTAGGGGTCTTCCTTTAGGTTATATATACAGTTATGGGTCTCCTTTAGGTAGTTATAGCAGGTTCGTTAGGGGCCTCCTTTAGGTAGTGTGAGGAAGTCAGGGCCCCCCCTTTAGCTACTGTGTTGGTAAGTCAGGGCCCCTTAGTATTTAGGTAAGCAGGGCCCCTTGTAGTTAGTTAGGGCCACCTCTGTAGGTAGTCAGGGCCCCCTTTTGTAGTTACAGGGTTAATTGTGTTTTTTTGAATTGGTCTTCTCTTGTTTCCGCTCGTTTTTTTTTTTTACCTTTTTTTCGGCACCCCCTCTAGATTGCGCAGTGGCCCTACCATGGTAGGTCTGCATGGGACACCCCTTGTAGTCGAGGCCACTTCCTGTTGTTATAGACAGGGCAGCCCCTGTAGGTTGGGCTGTGGTGTCCCCCTGTTAGGTAGTTGGCGTGGGGTATAAGAGGGGGTTGATGGGCTGTTGTGTGTTTTGAGGGATGTTAATTTTGTGTGACCTTGTTAATATTTTAGGGGGGGGATTAGTATATAGTTTTTTTTGGTGATATATATATGTATATGCTTGATATATATGTGTATATGTATAGGTGAGGTATGCGAGTGATATAGAAGTTGTTTTGTTTGTTCTTTTCGTTTCTTTTGTTGAAAATCCCAACACCCCCCCTCCCCCCCCCCCCCCCCCCCTACCCCCCCCCAATAAGTTTTCTTTTTTTGTTTTTGTGTTAAAGAGAAATTAGAAGTAGTAAGAGAAAAAGACTCAGGGCCCCATGTAGTCCAGTGTTTTTTCTGTTTTTCCCCTTTGTTGAGATGGGCCCCCTCATGTAGGTGTAGCCAGGGCCAGACCATGTAGTGTTTGCAGGGACCCCCTGGTAGTCAGGGCCCCTGTTAGTAGGCCATGGGCCCCGCGTGTAGGCCTCGGGCCCACTTTTGTTAGGCAGGGTCGCTCCATGTAGTTGCCAGGTATGTTTAACATCCTTTTTTGTCAGCCTGGGCCCCCCTCTAGTAGGTGAAGGGCCCCCTCTATAGTGTCAGGGCCACCTAGAAGCCAGGAACCCCCCTAGTAGTGCAGGCACCCCCCTGTAGTCAGTGTTCCCCCCTATGGGTAGCCAGGGTCCACAATGTATGTTCAGGGCCCTCTTTTGTTGAGTGGGGTCCCCGGCATGTTTAGTGTAGCCAGATGGCCTCCCATGTAGTTTTATGTCGCCAGGGCCCTTGTAGTCAGGGCCAGCCGCCTATGTAGGTAGCCAGGGCCTCTGTTGTAGACAGGCCCCCCCTTGTAGCCAGGGCCCCCTTTTGTTGCCAGGGTTCCCCTTTTGTAGCACATGGGCCCCCCTTAGTAGTACAGGGACCCCTATTTACGTAGTCAAGGGGTCCCCCTTCTAGTGCCTAGGAACCCCTTTGTGTAGCCAGGGCCCCCTCTGTTGAGCACTGGGCCCCCTTTTGTATGCAGGGCCCACAAATAGTGTCTAGTGGGCCCCCTTGTTGTAGTTCCAGGGCCCCCTTTGTTGTAGCAAGGGGCCCCCTTTTGTAGCCGGGCTCCCCTTTTGTAGCTCCATGGCCCACCTCGTGTAGTAGGGCCCCCCTTTTTTGTTGCACTTGCGGCCCTCCCATGTAGGTAGGAAAGGTGTGTCCACGCTCCCTTGTAGCCAGGGCCCCCTGTAGGTAGCCAGGACCCCCCTTGTAGTCAGGCCCCCCTGTAGGATAGCTCAGGGGCCCGTCCCTGTATGGGTAGTCAGGGCCACCCCTGATAGGTAGCAGGGCCACCGTTGAAGAGATGTGGCCCCCCCATGTATTGTGTTACGACCAGGGCTCCTCCTCAGTGTAGTTAGCAAGGGCCCCCTTGAGTTGTCTAGGGCCCCTCTTATTAGGTAGCCTGGGCCCACACTCCTTGTTAGCCAGCCTCCCCCTTTGTTTTGACCGGTACCCCTTTTGTTATCCTGGGTCCCGCTTGTTGTAGGCAAGGGCCCCCCCTAGTAGGCAGGGACCCCTCCTATAGTGAGTCAGGGCCCCGTCAGCCTCTAGTTGTTCAGGGTCCCCTCTGCTAGTAGTCCAGGGCCCGCCTTTTTGTAGCTGGGCGACCCATGTTTGTATGCCAGGGCCGCGCCCTCCCCCTAGTGAGTCAGGGCCTCTTCCTCCTAGTAGTCAGGTTGGCCCCATAGTTGTCAGGGTCCCCCTTGTTGTTTGACCAGGCCTCCCTCTAGTAGTCAGGGCCCCCTTGTTGTTGAGAATGGGCTCAATCTCCATGTAGTGTAGAAAGGGGCCCTCCTTGTTGTCAGGGCCCACCCTGTAGGTTGAGCCAGGGACCTTTTTTGTTTTCTTTGTTTCCCCCTCTTGTAGTCGAGGGCCCCTGCTGTAGATAGTGTGCTAGGATTTTTTGTGGTTATGTTCAGTTTTTTTTTGTTTTTTTCTACTTTGTTTTTGTTTTTAGTTCTTCTTTCCCCCCTGAGTAGTCATGGGCCCCCATATAGGTTGCCAGGGCCCCCTTTGTAGAGGAGTGGCCCCCAATGTAGGTAGCCTTGGGGGCCCCCTTGTTGTTAGCCTGGGCCCCCTTGTTAGTTCATGGGACCCGCTTTGATTTTGCCGGGCGTCTATTTTTGACCAGGGCCCCTCTTTGTTTAGCCTGGCCCCCCCTTAGTAGCCAGTGGTTCCCCTTTTGTAGGCAGGGCCTCCCCTCTAGTAGTCAGGGCCGCACCTTCTAGTGTTATGTCAGGGGCCCCCTCTCGTATAGCCAGGAACCCTTTTGTAGCCAGGCCCCCCGGTTGTAGCCAGGTGCCTCCCTTTTGTAAGCCAGGGCCCCGCCTCCGTAGTAGTCAGGGCCCCCCTAGTAGTTCAGGGCCCCTGTTGTAGCCAGGCCCCTTTTGTAGCCGGCCTCCCCCTCTAGTGTCAGGGCGCCCTTTTTGTAGCCAGGGGGGGTGGGCCCCTTCAATGTAAGGTAGAGAAGGGCCCCCCTGTAGCCAGGAGCCCCCTGTAGTATAGCCAGGGCTCCCCATGTAGGTAGTCAGGGCCCCCCTATTGGTAGCAAGGGCCCCCTTTTGTAGAGAGTGGTCCCCCATGTAGGTAGCCGAGGGGTCCCCCTCGCATTGTAGTTAGACAGGCACCCTTGTAGTCTTAGGGTCCCCCTTTATAGGTAGCCAGGACCCCCTTGTAGCCTGGCCCCCTAGTAGTCAGGGCCCCTTGTAGCCAGGCCCCCCTAGTAGTCAGTGCCCCTTTTTGTAGCCAGGACCCCCTTTTGTAGCCAGGACCCCCTTTTGTAGCCAGGACCCCTTTTTGTAGCCAGGGGACCCATTGTGTAGCCTAGGACCCCCTTTTGGAGGTCTAGGGCCCCCCTCTCAGTAGTCAGGGCCCCCCTCTAGTAGTCAGGGCCCCCTCTTATGAGCCTGTGTGCCCCCCTCTAGAGTCAGGGCCCCCCGTATAGTAGTCAGGGCCTCTCCCCTAGTAGTCAGGGCCCCCTTTTGTGTAGCCAGGGCCTCCCCCTATCTAGTATGGTCTAGGCGCCCCCTTTTTGTTAGCCAGGGCCCCCCTTTTTTTGTAGACTCAGTGGGTTCCCACCCTCTTGTGTCAGTGTGCCCCCCTAGAGTAGTCAGGGCTTTTTTTTTTTGTTTTATCTTTTTTTACCCATCTAGTAGGTCAGGGCCCCCCCACTTTTTGTTTAGCCAGCCACCCCCTCATGTAGTCTCAGGGCCCCACTATAGTTTGCTCTAGGTTCCGCCCCTTTTTTGTGCAGGGCCCAACTCTAGTAGTCAGGGCCCCGATGTCTAGTAGTCAGGGTCCACCCCCTTTTTGTAGCCAGGGACCTCCCGCTTTTTGTAGCAGGGCACCCTCCTTGTTAGGTCCATGCCCCCCCCTCGCCCACCTCCTAGTAGAAGTGGCCCGATTGTGGGTAGTGTAAAAAAAATAAAACAACGTAAACAGCACTTTATCGCTTGGCTCCGGCTCTCTGGCTGGTCCATGGTCCCGCTTCCAGTGCTGCCTGCCCTGTCATAGGCGGTACCGGTCTTTTTGGTCTGTGTGTTCGTGATTAATGTTAAGTGACGTCACCGTGACCGCCTTACGTCTAGTCAGTAGGTGGGCCTGTTGCGCGGCAGGGGTCTGCCAAGGTCCTAGAGTCTTTCAGGGCATGGGAGGGAGGTATCAGCGGATGCGCAGCGCGTCAATTGTGTCGCCGATGCTCCGCTGACACCGCGCTGAGCCTCGGGAATGTCGGGGACATTATTCGGGGTCCCCGGCTACCGGCTGTTCCGGGTTCTCTGGCTGCTCTGGACGCAGGTCCCGGCTGCGCTCAGGAGATCTGTTATGCTCTTCCAGATGGTACGGCTGCCCCGGGCGAGCGGACTGGCACTGCCGTCCGGTGGGCCCACAAGCGGCTCAGGGGCGAGGGCCCAATCTAGGGGGGAGTCCTACGGTCTCCCCGGAGGCCCAGTCCGAGTCATGGTCAATCTTCCTGCCTAATCTCGCTTCTCTTACTAATCTCTTCTCTAACAGCCTGTCTGCAATACCGTTTCTGACACTTTTTTTATCACTCCACATAAACTGTACTCTATCTAAAGTTCTCATATTAGTTCTACTCGCAGCTATTTCTGTAAATGCTTACACCCGTATCGCAATCAGACACCGCAATCAATATCCCTCTGAGAGTTTTAGTGTTCCCATTGGGGAAAAATATCTTTCTTAGGCAGGTCTAATATATCGCCTAATTTTGCTAAGCACCATTTGTCGTATCACACCACATGTTCTGTCACTCCCTAGATAGGGCGACTTTTATTTGTTATATGTAGGATGTATGGTCGGGAGTTGCATGTGTTAATCCACTATTTTATGTTAACGCCACCCCAGATTTATTGAGTAGAACATGGCTGGACCACTATGTTATAACACAAACTTTCTCACCTTTCCTCTCACCGACACACCCTAATAGATTGTAAGCTCTTGCGAGCAGGGCTCTCACACCTTGCGTCTAATCTGTAAGTAGCTTTCTACTGGTAATGTTTGGTTTTGTCGGTACTTATACCCTCTAAATCGTAAAGTGCTGTGGAATATGTTGGCGCTATAGAAATAATGATTATTATTAAAATACATTTAAGTTTGTGGCTTATTTATCGCACTCATTACTGTCCAATATTACTGTCCCACCTCTTGTCCAATAAGCGTTCCCACACATTACTCAGATATGTCAGTTCGAAATTTTCTTGTGAGGTAGTCACCTCCATCTGTATTTCTATTCTTTTAATACATTCCAAAGCCGTTCTCTCACCATTATGATGATCCGTGCAAGATTTATAGAACTAGAAAGGTTACTCAAAGCAATGCTGGATAATGATATTTCCACTGACTGTGATGCAATGCATCTTCTAAGCTAGGATGTAGGCAGTGTGTTTACCTAATTGTAGCCATCCTGAATTCCGGAATATATCACAAGGACCTAGTGGCATTTTATTCAATTGCTTGTGTGTTCTAAGTTGATAGTAAATTTAGGTTAACTGGCCCCCATTTCCTAACTTTATATCGGGCTGGCTGTCAGTTGAACAACCAGTTAGGGAGAACTAGCAGGATCCCATCACTGGGTTTTTGTCGTATACTTGGAAGGATCTGTTAGGTTTTTGTAAAGGAGAGTAATTTGAAAGGGAGTGTTTTCTAAATGACCTTTTCCCTACCACTCTCCCATTGCTTATTATAGAATATAAAACCCAGAATATCCTCTCCATACAACATTGTTGTGCTGCGCCAAGAGCTTCGGGGTTATATGTGGCATCAACCTATCCGGACGCTCTAACTGATTTCGGCATCACGCTCCTTGGAGTCGAACATGATTGCTGCATCTGAAATTATGCATATTAGGGCATTTGACCACAGTTGATTTGCTGCAGCATCATTGTGAGTCTGTATGAACGTGGACGTCATCGGTGAGGGCACTGGGGGTGATCCCACTGGTTAGTTCTTCTGGCAGCGCTGAAGGGATGTTTTTTTTTTTTTTTTCTTCCCTCCGGTGAGTAGGGCAAGTTTCTATTCATTTTTTCTGCATTAGAATAAGTGGGAGTGTGGTAGATAGGTTTTTTTATAGTAATAGATGAAACCCAAGGTATTCGTTGGTAGCCAATAGGGTCAGAGAAATCCCTTCACTTACCAGCCACAGACAACATAGCTGTGTCTGTGCGCATTCTATCTTATCCATTTTCTAGTTTCTTTGGATTTGTCAATATACCGTTAAATGTGTTTACTTGGCTTTTATCGAAGCTCCCATAAGAATTAATATGGTTTTGAAAGTGCTCACATGAAAGGCAATCTCTCTGTTCTCGGTGGCGACAGAGTTTGATGGATGGGAAAGCCCCTTTAAATGGAACATCTTTGGTGGTATATACCACTGAAAGGGTTAGTTTTTGGTTCCTTCTTTTCCATGATAGTAAAGGGGTTAATATAAGGATACCTGGTGGTCTAGGGCAGTGAAGGAGTTAACATAAGTATCCCTCATAGCCTATGGCAGTAAAGAGGTTAAAGTAAGGTTGAAAAGATTAATGCTACATACCGGAGGTCTTGTGGCTATTCAATTCTGTAGGCTCCAGGGTAGTCCTGGTTGTAACATCCTGTTTCCAACCAGCAGAGATCACAGAGTTGAGGGGACAGAGGACTGTGTATCTCTAACTGGCTACAATAGTGTCTCAATGATTGGACAGAGTGATCACTGCATAGAGAGGTAGTTAAAACGTAGAGAGGGGGATCTGTGGGTCTCATTTACAACCACTGCATCCAACAAATACATGACACGGAAACTGTTTATTTCTTAACATCTTATCTTATGCAATATGTGGTTTCTACAAGCATATACAGTTGAAACCAGAAGTTTACACTATATAAAAAGACACATCTGCATGTTTTTCTCACTATCTGATATGAAATCAGAATAAACCTTTCCCATTTTAGGTCAATTAGGAACCAAAATTATTTATATTTGCCAATTGCCAGAATAAGGAGAGAAACATAATTTTTAAGGCATTTTTATGACTTTCTGCAAAGCCAAAAGTTTATATACATTTTATTAGTATTTGATAGCAATGTCCTTAAACTGTAGGACTTGGGGCAAATGTTTTGGATATCCTTCCACAACCTTCTCACAATAGATGGTAGGAATTTTGGCCCATTCCTCCTGACAGAACTGATGTAACTGAGCCATGTTTGTAGGTCGCCTTGCTCGCACCTGCCTTTTCAGCTTTGTCCATAAATTTTAAATAGGATAGAGATCAGGGCTTTTTGATGGCCACTCCAAAACATTGACTTGGTTTATCCTTAAACCACTTTGTAACCAGTTCTAGTATACTTTGGTTCATTGTCCTTTTGGAAGACCCATTTCTACCCAAGCTTTAACTTCCTATCTTCCTTGAGATGTTGCTTCAGTATTGCCACATAATCTTCTTTCCTCATGATGCCATCTATTTTGTGAAGTGCACCAGTCTCTTCTGCAGCAAAACAACTCCACAGCATGATGACATGTTTCACAGTTGGGATGGTGTTCTTAGGCTTCCAAGCTTCCCCTTTTTTCCTCCAAACATAACAATGATCATTATGGCCAAACAGTTCAATTTTAGTTTCGTCAGACCACTGGACAGGTCTCCAAAAATGTAGGTCTTTTTTCCTGTGTGCATTTGCAAACATTAATCTGGCTTTTATTGGTTCCTTTTGGGGTAACGGCAGTGCCCTTTCATGTTGATACAGTACTCATTTCACTGTTGATAATGATACAATCTTACCAGCTTCCGCTACCCTTTTCACAAGGTGGTTTGCTTTTGTTCTTGGGTTGATATGCACATGTCGGACCAAAGCACGTTCATCTCTGAGACACAGAACCTGTCTTCTTCCTGAGAAGTATGATGGCAGGACATTCCCATCTTTTTTGCACTATGGTATTATTGTTTGTAAAGATGAACAAGGCACCTTCAGGTATCTGAAAATTGCTCCCAAGGATGATCCAGTCTTGTGCAAGTCCACAATTCTCTTCCAGATATCTTGGTTGATTTCTTTAAACTTTCCCATGTTCTTACACACAGATGCAATGTGTTTCTGGTGAGCATTAAAATACATCCACAGGTGTGTCTCTAACTCAGATGTTGCCAAAGACATGATATCATCATATGGGCTGTCCCAAATTGTTTAAAGACATAGTAATCCTAGTGTATGTAAACTTTTGACTTTACAGAAAGTAATACAAATGCCTTAAAAATCTCTCTCTCATTCTGGAATTTGTCAAATACAAATAATTTTGGTAATCCTAATTGACCTAAAACAGGTAAGGTTTATTGTCATTTCATGTCAGTTAGTGAGAAAAACATGCATATGTGTCTTTTTATATAGTGTATGTAAACTTCCGATTTCACCAGTACAGTAAAATAAGCTTATTTCAGAATTAGAACTATTAATTTAATAAGAACTTTTTTTTGCTTTGAACATTGCATTCATATTGTTTCTTACAACTAATCTAGGTCCCTATAGAAAATCAAATTTGATTGTAGATGTGTACCTCACATAGCAACTAGAGACCTTTGCATGCAGAATGTTCTCAGCAGTTAAGTATTCATTTGATAACTCAATTACTTGTGTCGACATTAAAGCCCAGCAGGAATTTCATTAACTGTTCAATATAAGGGTCATTAGATCCAGCAAAGACTCACTTTGACCTATGATAAATCTGTAATACAGTTCTAAATTGGAAATTGCAGTTTATGCCAGTATTCATTTTATAAAGGGATGGAAACAGTGAAGGATTTTTGAGGTGACAGATAAGCCAGGCCCATGAACAGAAATCTTTTAATCCCATCTATCAAAAATAAAAGAGAGAGTAAAAAAATAAATTACATTTTTAACAAATAGGAGGCCGAATTTTAAGAGGTTAAAAAGATCCAGCTCAATACTATAAATGTTATAATCATTCTAGGAGTCAGTCCTGGGTCCCTTAGGGCATGTCCCCACAGCACGAGTTTTCGGCCGGTTTTTCAGACGGTTTGCGGTTTTTCAGACCGCCTGAAAAACCGTCCGAAAATGAGCACAATGGTGCTCTATGGAAAACCCGCGCAGCAGTCCCCACTGCACGGGTTTTCCGTCCGGCGGTTTTGCCGCCCGCGGTCTTGCCGCAAAACATAGTGCTAGCACAATCTTCCGTCCAATCTTCGGAATCCGTGCAAGCCAATGTGAAGGGGGAGGGCTTTTCTCCGCTCATCGCGGAGAAAAGCTGTTCCCCCTGCGGCCGTGGGGACGGCCGCTGTCCTGTGCCTTGAGAACATGCCCTTGCTCTTCTCTCTATTTACACTCTTGGTCTGGGTCAGCTCATAGCATCACATGGCTTTCACCGAACTTTACATCTCCAGCCCAGATGTTAACTCTCTACTCTCCTAGATCCCAGATTGTATGTCGTCCAAAGCCTCCTTCTTCTCCTCCCGTCTACTAAAACTTAATGTAGAGAAAACTGAATTCATTATCTTTCCACCGTCCCACTTCATCCCTCCACCTGATCTCTCTATCATAGTCCAGGGGCGTCGCTAGGCTGTTTTATTCGGGGCTCGGGCCCCGAATAAAACCCCCTGTGCCCCGAGTCTCCCGAGCTCCAGGCCTCTGCGCTAGGCCTGGAGCACCGACTGCTCTTCAGCTGCATGTGCGTCCGCTGGACGCACACACAGCTGAGGGCTTCTGCGGTGCAGAGAGCGAGCGCTCCCTGCCCCGTAGACAGTGTCGGACCCGCAGGTCCTACACCGCGAGGCTGCCGGGTCCTCACAGCGCTGAGGACCCGCCGCGGCCCCGTGCGCCTCAGCCGGCAGCGTCGTGATGACATCACGTCATCGCGACGCTGCCTGTCCTCGGGCGCACAGCGCGTCATAGGCCGTGCGCCCGAGGAGCTGCCGGAGGAGCGCGGGCTGAAGAGGACGGAGCGCGCTCGCCGGGGGAGTTAAGGTGAGTATTAATGTTGTTATTTTTATAGCGTTTACCTGCCTCAGTGCCCCTATATACTGCCTGTGCCCCCATATACCTGCCTGTGCCCCTATAATGCCTGCCTGTGGCCCCCATATCCCTGCCTGTGGCCCCCATATGCTGCCTGTGGCCCCCATATCCCTGTCTGTGGCCCCCTATATACTGCCTGTGCCCCTATAATGCCTGCCTGTATGCTGCCTGTGCCCTTTTATACCTGCCTGTGGCCCCCATATGCTGCCTGTGCCCTTTTATACCTGCCTGTGGCCCCCATATACTGCCTGTGCCCCCATATACCTGCCTGTGCCCCCATATCCCTGCCTGTGGCCCCCATATCCCTGCCTGTGGCCCCCATATGATGCCTGTTGCCCCTATATACCTGCCTGTGCCCCCATATACCTGCCTGTGCCCCCAAAGATATTTGTGTCCAAATCCTCAGGGACGAGTATTGGCCAGGAGCACTCAGCATTAAGGTGTGAACCGGATGGAGAAGAAAAGGGAAAGTGAACGACGCTGATCAGAAAAGACGTCTCCGGTGAGTTACTAAATGTAACAGCAGGCTAATCACTTATATGTCTGCAGAGTCTACATACAACTAGTAACTACCACTATCTGGTCACTATATGGCGGTGGTATATGTAACAAGCCTGTGTACAGGTGTCTACCACTATATGGTCACTGTATGTAGGTGGTATATGTAATCAGAGCCTGTGGACAGCTGGTAGTCACATGTGGGGGTCGCGTTCGGGCAGGGTCAGGCAGGATTATTTGAGCCTTATGTAGTAATAGTTTTGGGTCTGGGTTTTGTAGGAGGGTTTTAGTCACAATCACTTGTCTGGTAGATTTGCTCCATGTATAGGTGGATTATTTGGTGACTGTTTAGGGTTATTGTCATATGAAGTCGAGAAGTTCTGAAAAAGTAAATTTGTCATTGGTGATTTTTACTGTACAGTGACTGCTGAGGAGATGGACGGGATTTGTGTGGGATGTGCAGAAAATTAGTGACAGGAACAGAAGGTTTTTCTCTGTAAAAAAACATCCGCAGTTCACAATGAGGCGGGAAAAACACAAAGGGCCCGAGCCCCGGATGTTTTAGGACCCTAGCAACGCCCCTGTCATAGTCAATGGCCCGCAAGTCCGCTGCCTTGGGATAACACTTTAATCCGCTTTGTCCTTCAAACTAAACATACAAAGACTCACCTCTGCCTGCTGCCTCCACCTGAAAAATGCTGGTCCATGCCCTTGTCATCTCCCGCCTAAAATACTGCAACATCCTTCTCTGCGGCCTCCCATTTAGCACTCTTGCTCTCCTTCAATCCATCCTCAACTCTACTGCCCGTCTTATTCGCCTCTCTCCTTTGCCTCTCCCCTCTGCCAATCCCTGCCCTGGCTACCCATTTCTCCAGGTTCAAAAGCAACCTGAAAACCCATCTCTTCAGGATAGCCTACGACCTAGAATAACCCTGCTGTCACTACACCCTCCACCAACATGTCTGCCCCTCACCTCCTGTCTCTTTCCCCCGTCCTTGTAGATTGTAAGCCTTCGCGGGCAGGGTTCTCTCTCCCTCTGTACCTGTTGTTAGTCACAGATTGTCACTATTGTAATTGTGTGATTTATGTTATGTATGAAATCACTTGAATGTACAGCGCCCTGGAATCAATGGCGCTATAAAATAAATAATAATAATAATAGGAGTACACTGCATAATTAGCAATTCAAAGATCTCATATGAACTACAGCCACAGATGCAGCGGTGTTAAAGGGGCCATCAAGAGTTAGAAAAAAACAGCTGTTTTTTTTTTTTTTTTCAAAGACAGCGCCACACTTGGTCACACAAAGGTATGGTTTTTGGAAGAAAGCCGCCATCTTTTACTAATCTTAGACAACATTTTTAGAGAGTGTATTCGGAAACAGACCATGCAACTATCATGGGATCCTTGGAGAAAGGAAGCCCAGCTTTGGTTTGCTACTGTGGGGTGACAAGTAAACAGTTGGGTAATTGAACCAAGGATCATGGGAAAGGCTTAGTAAGAAACACAAGGGCCCCCAGGTGGAAAAAAACAGCACCATTATAGAAGCCTGTTTTGATCTTTGTATTAGGTCCCCTCTTCATATTGTATTTAACACTGCACTAGTGTTCTGCAATCATGTACATAATCCTTCACATCAGTCCAAAGTGGATCTAACTGGGGTCATTTATCTGTGAAGCCCACAATACTCAGGTTACAGCTAGAAGTATGTTAAACATTACAAACATGCTGGTCATGGCCAGGGCTGACATCAGTAATTTCAAGGCTCCATACAGCCAAAGCATTTGGACCCCCTTCCCATTGCCAGATGTTAACATGGAGGACCCCTTTTTTGGGCAGGGCTCTTAAAAGGAGTACTGCAAGTGCTGCTCTGATGCCCTGGTCATGGCCATGGATAAACAGCCAGGATCAGAGTTATGTCAGTTCTAGGTTCCTGTTGGCAGATGTCAGTAGAAGTATATAGCTATCACCCACCATGTATGGAGCAGGCTGATGTGCATCACATGTTGGTAGGCATTAAAGTTTACAGTGAAATGTAAAATGCTTCACATACAAAGGGAATAATTCATGAACAGTTTAATGTCTGTTTATTGTCGGTATGAAAGTCACAATTCATGGTGCACACCATATTTCAACAAAATATGTGACAAAATTGCATCCGAAAGCGGGTGGCTCTGGTCCACAACTTTCTTATCATTTTTAAAAGGGACACTGCCATCTGAAAGGGGTACTTTTGTTAAAACCAATATTCATAGTAAACTATTTTTTAGAATTGTTGGCAACATTTTTTTTAATTCAGCAGTCCTATGCAATTAACATTTGCATATAAAATATTATCCTTCTCTAGCTGTGAGAGAGAACTTTGGTATGGCTGAGCAGACTAATCTCACTTCAGCAACTTATCTCTATATAGTCTTATTACAAGTAGTAGGTAGTGTTGAGCTATTACATTGGCTATCGACATCGATCGATAGTCGGCCACCATCGATAAGGTTTTCGATAGTCGATCATCTCCGATGACCATTAAAGTCTATGGGAGAGCAACAACACCTTCATTCTTACACCCAAACAGGGCTGGAGAAGCTGGAATTAACAGCCACAACAGTCAAATGGATACCTGCTACATCTTAGGCACAACACTTAGGCTATAAAAGCCACAGAAAAAAAGTCACACACCATTCACTATCCCTGTCTTGTACCACAGCCTGACCCTTAAACCTGCATCACCCACAAATTAAAAAGTGCCAGAAGGCAGTATGAAAATGAACCATCATTTTACTTGAACTGGACATTAAAACCCGTCCTGGAACGCAGCATGGCCCCAAACCTAAATGACCCCCCCAGATTTAAAAAGTCCCGGGAAAAAGGAGTCTTTAAACCCCCTTTTTTTTGAACTGGCATTGACTATACCTTCCTGGAACGCAGAATGAGCCCCAAAACCTCATGCCCCCCACTTTTAAAAAGTCCCGGAAAAAGGAGTCTTTCAACCCCCATTTTAGTTAAACGGGACTTGATTTTAAACTGTCCGGGGCCACAGAAAAACCCGGGCTGGAGTTACAGTGGATGGGGTGAGACCCCAGGCGGCGTCCGAAATCTTTTAACCGCAGGTTAAAATGCCCTATGACGCGAAACGAAAACGTCGTACTGAGCAGGTGGGGAAGCGGAAGTGTGGAACTCCAGCTTCCTCAGTCACGTAAAATATTTGGGGTAGCGATTGCCCCCCCGTTGAGTGGGGCCAATTAAAGCTTCACTTGGAAATACTGTGGTTAACGTCCCTGTTACCCCCAGGGGGGGCCCTTTATTTGGGCATTCTTTTTCTCATTTTACTCAACTGCTGGAGGAATGGTCTCTGTACTTTGTTCTCTGTCGTGCCCATACCCATGTCCTCTGAATAAACTAATCTGGTCAATTTTCCTGTATCTCCCTTTACAATTTAGGGATTTTTTTAAAAAGCTATTTTTTTCATGAAGTTTTTAGTACTTTAATTTAGAAAAAACATTTTTTAAAAACGGGGAACCCCCATGTCTTTTTTTTTCCCTTTTTTTTAAATTTTTTAATGGGGTTTTCTCAATAAAGGGATTGATAGTAGTTTTAAAAACTTGCAAAAACAAATCATTTTCAATATGTGTCCTTAACATGTCCTACCTATTCCTTTTCTGCGCACCATCACCCTTGAGCCCCCTCTTGAAATTGTGAAGAACAAAGTCTGTTGAAACAAATTTTTTTTAATTGGACCTGTAGTATAGCTGATGTCACAGAAAAATGCCTCCAAAAAAATTTAAAGCTGAACCCGACCCTTTGGACAAATTTTAAGAAAAATGTCTGTTAGAAACAACTTTTTTGTAGGACCTGTATATTGCTGCATTTCAAGCACAGGACCCAAAAAATTATAAAAATATTCTCACCCCGTTAAAAATTGAGGCACATGCCCCAAAACAATTTACAATGTGAAAAATTCTAAATGAAGTAGTAGATGGAAATATGTTTTGTCATGGGAAAAACCCCCCCCCCTTGGTGTCCTTTTAGTTTCCTCCACAGCAAAACCACAAAATTAACTGTTGGAATTGAGAATTAAAAAATATGCATAAGAAATGACATTTTAAAAATAAGTTAATTCAAGAGGACCATTTCTGTTTGGAGAGGAATTGAAGTAGACCAGCAACTAATCGGTGACCTCGCAATCTTGGGCCACAACATCAGAAGATCCATGCCATGATTCAACTTGATGAAAGTCAAACGATCCACATTTATCTGTGGAAACAGCCGGAACCGCGTTTGTCTGTAATGACCCCTCCGGCTGTGCTGAAGGCCGCTCAGATATGACGCTGGCTGCTGGGCAGGACAACACCTCTATGGCGTGGCCGAGCCAGCTTCGGCCATTCGTCCATTTTGGATACCCAAGTAAGTCCTATTGGGTCCGGAACACATACATAAACATCGTGTTGAGAAGCAGATAGTCGTGTCACCATGATCTTAAGCTGGTCACTTTGGAGTTGTATTGTGGCCTGCATTGCATGCGATGGTGAGGTGGTAAATAAGATTGCCAGAGGTCACCCATTAGGCTCTCTGCACCTTTGCCCTGCTTGTCTGAAGCCGCTGCTGCCGCTACGGCTACTTGGCACTCTACTGCTGTCCCGTCGCTGGCGTTGTTCAACACCGTGACAATTGAGAAGACCGAGAAGCCACGCAACATATGTCTCAGTCTTGACACAATCCAGTATGTCTCCCATATTCCTGCATTTATTCACTATTTGGCGTGGTGGAAGGAAAGTGCTGAGTTTTTGTTTTGTATCGGGGATCCAGGAGGGTGGCCACCCAGTAACTGTTGTTCATTTTTGATGGCCTTAAATGCGAAGGATCATGTTGGAGGAAATGGGAGAATCCAAGCCACTCATGTGAGAGATGGACCTTGAGTTCCCAACTCTGGTATGAGTGGCACTATCAAAACTCATCTTCCTCATCTCCTCAAATTCACACCAACCTCGTTCCAATGCAGGGAGGGGAACGTTCCGGTGTTAGGAATACCTCCTCCTCCGCTATCCTCCGGCCAGCTTCAACACGCCCTGACTTGCCGCAGATGATGCAACCGTGAGAGCTGAGGTGCCGCCTTGTCCTAGCTCTGGACCTCTGAACCACTGCCTAATGCACGGACCGATAAAATTGATAAACTGTCGGGCCTTGTGGTTTGATGGAGAGAAAGGCTTCCGTTCTGCATCAGATGTCTCCTCCTCCGTCGCTGGCGTGGACCTGATGTTTCATAGAGTGGTCCAACATCGTTCCAAACTAAGATCAACATAAACAATGCACACGCTGACCAGGCATCGTCCGCACTGACCATTATTGGAGAAGCTTCTTCAAAACTGGCAAGGATGGGGCAGAGCTCTTTCACACCTGCTCCACCTCTCGTGGCTCAACACCGCCGAGTTCCGCAACCGCGCTGTCATGCCATCGCGTCACTTCGTACGCCCGCGAAATGGGCATTGCGCATGCTCCCACAATCGCTGGAGCATGAGGAGGGAGGAATTCCAGCATGTTGCCACATCAACAATGAGACGAGTTTGAACGGAGGCCGAGCTGACTGCTGCTAAACGCAGCCAGGCGGGATGAAGCAGGGTGCGAACGGCGGAAGTGCAACCTCAGACCTCGAGCCTTCTTCAGCAGGCAGTCCAGAACCGGGTAGCTCTTTAGAAATTCTGACGACGAAGGTTCATCGGACATGTTGCCAGGCAAGGGATGTAGCTCCAGCCTCACCGATCTTAAGGGTGGCCAGCAGATTTCGCCGTAACGCACACCACCTTGCCTGGCACAAGTTCTTGTCACCCAGCCAGCGCTCGGTCTTGGTTGCGGAGAGCCGTCCACACAAGCTCCAGGACCTGTGTGTGGACGGTCTCGCAGGCAGATTAAATTCAACAACGAAGATAACGCTGTTGTCTCTGGCAACGTGATGCCACCACGAGGACCTTCGGGGAGAGAGCCCTGTAACCATCCCTGCGGTTTTATGAAGAGCGTGCGCCAGCCAGAGAGCCACCGACACCCCAAACATCCACCCAGCTCCCCAGTGAGCTGTCCACAGAGATTATAGCAGGCCTGGCCGTGCTTACTAGTCCCAGTGGTGTCGGGGTGAAGATGACTTATTCCGGACACAGAGATGCAGACAACGCGCTTGAAATTTTAGATAACGTGCTGGCCAGGCAGGACGGCTTTTCTGCAAAGAAAGCCTGCTCGGCATCTGTATTGGGGGCCGGTGAGGCCCATGAACGTGGCGGAACCCATCTGTTCACCAGACGGAAAAGGCAACATTTCCAAGGCCAAAAAGCCTGCAATGCCTGACATTCAGGCTTTTGGCTTTGGGATGGTTTTGGGTTAAAGTGTTTCTTCTGCTCCCAAACCTGGAACGAACAGAAGGCTGGCTGCTAGACTGGCCGCCTTTAAACGGCGTGAAGTCCATCAAACTGGTGGAAGGAGAAAATGGGTAGGATGGTCCTCTGGAGGTGCTGTGGTACCGGCTACGGTGGAGCTGAAGCGGAGGCAGATCCCTAATCATGACTCTGAGAGACATGGGCAGCTGAGAACGTTGGGTGGTGGGCGAGGAGGAGGAGGCGGAGGACAGAGTTGATGACAGTGGGTTGGAGGCCCGCGTCGGTCTGGCCTTTTTGGCCAAGTGTTCCCCTCCATTTCAACTCATGCATTCGCTGCATGTGACTAGACATGAAGGTGGTGGATTAACCACTTAAAGGTTCTTGCCTCTACTTTAATCGTTTACGCAAAGGCGGCATATGACATCGCTGGGGTGGAAATCAGAGGCTTGCACAAGAAGAATGGCCCAGAGCTTGAGAGGTCCTGGTCCTTTGACGCGATAAGCAAGGAGCGGTTTGGCGAGACCGTTGCGTTGGCGGAATATATCAGCGGACTTCCTGCGACCGCGCCTCTCCCCTTTTGTGCGGACCCGTATTGACACTAACCCCATCGTCTTCCTCCTCGTCCACTGAAGAACGCCGCAAGCAAATTCCTGCGGAAAAAGACCAGATGGAATCCGCATTCATTATCATCATCATCATCATCAACACACAGGTGAACTTGTCGTCCGACTTTCTGCATCCCAGAAGCGCGGGCTACAAGCAAGGGGCCAACTGCAAGGCTTGCCGACCGGCCCGAATATATTTTGCCGATTGACCGTCTTCCTTCACCTCCTCTGATGCATCAGTAACTGGGACCAGTCAGACAGACTAAATATATCCTCTTGATCTTTTAACATGCCTTCTGACCCCAACCGCATTTTGTCATCAAAGAGGTCTCAAGACAATGAGTATCCACAGTGGTGGGTAAACGGTTGACATTTGGCTGCTTCATGTTTTGACGGATGCTGATGATCTGAAGACGACATTTGTGTCCATAGACTGGAGGAACGAGGAGGTAAGACTGCTAGATGCAGGTTGCATATTAACCACTGAAGGACAGATTGGCGACGATGTTCGTTACTGAGAATCACTGGCCCTGACCCACGAGACCAGGCCTGACGGTACCGCAACTGACGATCCGCTGGCAGGCGTGTTGTCGCCAGCACTGGAAAGGAGCACTGTTCTCACGTACCTCTACCTCCAATGTGCTACCCCCCCTCTTTGCTCGCTTACCACCTGCATTCGCTCCAATGTACAGGGGAGGAGGGGGAAGAGGAGAGGACAGGGAGAGGAAAGGAGAGAGAGGAGCAAGGGGAGCAGGAGGGGGGGGAGAAAAAAAAAAGAGCGGGGGGGACAGCAGGAGAGAGAGGGAGGAGAAAGGAGGCAGAGGCAGGAGGGAGGGGGGTGAGAGGAGGGGTCAGAGAGCAGGGGGGGGGGGGGGCGGGAGCAGTGCAGGGGAGGGGGAGGAGGGGAGAGAGGTGCAGAGGAGAGGCAAGAGAGAGGCAGAGGCAGCAGGTAGAGAGAGGGTGAGACAGGGCAGGAGAAAAGAGAGGGGGGGCAGGAAAGCAGGACAAGGGGCAGGAGGGTCAGCAAGAGGATGGCAGAGCAGGGCAAGGAGGAGAGAGGAGGAGAAGGGAGAGGAGGAGAGAATTCAGAGGGAAGCAGAAGAGAGGGGGGGAGAGGAGCAGGCAGAGGAAGAAGAGGGGAGGCAGGGGAGAGACAGAGGGAGAGAGGATGGGGGGCAGAGGATGGGGAGGAGGCAAGGGAGGGAGAGCAGAAACAAAAGGGGGAGGCAGAGAGGGAAGAAGAGGAAGGAAGAGCAGGAGGGGGGAGAAAGAGGGGCAAGGGCACGAGTGGGCAGGCAAGAGAGAAGGAAAAGGGGGAGAGAGCAGCAGCCAGTGGAGAGCGAGTGCAAGAGTTTCAGAGGTGGAAAAATGAGCAGAGGGGAGACAGAAAAAGGGGCGGGAGTGCAGGGGGAGGAGGGGAAGAGAGAGAAATAGGGGGGAAAAACAGAGGGGTAAGAGGATGAGGGGGCAGGAGGTGAGACAAGAGTGGGGGCAGACAGAGGACAGCCAGAGGGGAGGAGCAAGAGTGGAGGGAGAGAAGGGGAGGGATGGAGGATAGCAGAGGCCGAGGAGAGGGAGGAGGGAGGAAAAGGAGGGGGGGGAGAGAAGGGGAAGAGGCAGGGAGGGGGAAGCAGAGAGAGCAAGTCCGGGCGCAGAGGGGAGAGAAGGAGGGAGCAGTAGAAGGGAGCAGCTAGGGTGGCAGAGAAGAATAGGAGGAGGGAGAGAGCAGCAGAGAGAGGGAGGGGAGAAAAGGCAGAGCAGGAGAGAGAGGGGGAAAGGGAGAAATATAAAAATTTGAGAAGGTAGGAATATTATTGAAAGTCTCTATTAAAAGGACGAGCAAAATCACAGCTATTCTCAAATCCCTCTAATCAAAACAAAATGCTGGATTCAAATTTAACCTGCAAGGTGTCCTATCAACAAATCTTGGTCTGGCTAAAGAATCAAAAAACACGTATCTTGTATGTTTTTCATAAATACACGGTAATTGTTTTTGCACCTTTTTCAATTCCCACAGTGGTACTATAGAATTGCAGTTTTAAGAGATTTATGTGGATTTCTGCGTCAATGAACAAAGCTGGTGCGCAACAAGTCCAAAAAAACACGTATCTGTTATGTTTCGTATAATAACACGTTATTTTTGCACCTATCAATTCACCATGGTTGAACTATAGAATTGCAGTTTTAAGATGTACGTGGAAGCTGTGTCAATTGACAAAGCTGGTGCGCAATAAGTCAAAAAACACGTATCTGTTAATGTTTACGTATAATACATTCGGTATTTTTTTGCACCTTTCCAATTCACCTTGGTGACTATAGATATTGCTGTTTTAAAGATTTACATGGATGCTAGTGTCAATGAACAAAGCTGGGTGCCGCAAAAGTCATCAAACACGTACTCTGTTATATGTTTTCGTATGATACACGGTATATTTGGCAACAAACAACCTGTGGTGACTACAAGATTGCTGGATTGTAATTTAACTGCATGTGGATATATCAACACGTTGAATGGGTAAAAATTGAAAATGAAAACCTATCTGAAATGTAAATGATTATAAAAGTGGAGTATTTGCACCTAACAAAGAGACCTGCAATTTACTAAGAAATGATGTGTATCCAATATAAGTTCAGGCTGGCCCAATATCCAGAAATATTTCAATACAAACTGTAATAATAAAATGATCTTGCAGTGCAATGTCTACAACTAGTCTTGTGAACTTTAACCATGTTCTTTATAGATAGAGCATTGTCATGTTCTCCCTATCCGTGGGCGCCCCCCCCCCTCACGCCCGATCTCCCATGACTTTTACAGCGGTAGATGCTGCTTTAAAATTCTCTAGCTAACTACATAAAATCTTCAAAACTCTAATCTAACTAAATTGGAAGGATCACAACTAATAGTAGAGGTTTCCTCTGTGCAAAAAAAGACTAATATCTCTGAGCCCTGATTGGCCACAGCAGAGCGACGATCCTATTCCGATGAGACCTCTGAGAACACTAAGGCTGAACAGGAAGGGCTGTTCTATGTAAAAAAACTAGGTCATGTTATTTTTCCAGCAATTGCAACCATAACACACATCACCAGCATGACAGTCGCACACACATCTCACCCTGCTCTATTCTAGTAAACCTGATTTGCAGGCCCGCCAAAAAAGTACAAGAAGCCCGATAATGGCGCTATCTTTAATAGATGATGCTCAGATTTTAACCTTAATTATCGCATGATCTGAAAATTTCGATCACCATAAAAACCTTGCCGATTTCAACTTTGTCGCTAAAAATCGCTCAACTCTAGTAGTAGGTAATAAAATAATGATTGCTCTATTGTTCTCTCCACAGGGATAGATACGGTAAAACTAGGCCACAAGCAATACATGAAAGGAAAATAGGATGATCTTCTTCTGCACTGGGGATGGTGGGGGTTTTCACACTTGTGTATAGGATAAACTGCTACAAGAGTATTGATCAAGTTTCAGTACATCATTCACTGTCTCAACATAAGATCCATACATTCACTTCTCGTGTAAAAAATAATTTTCTTTATTATTCAACCGACAACTAAAACATGACAAATTCTTTCAATGTGCTTTAGCATATTGCCTATTTAGGCTTCCATAATATCAAAATAGCAACAATTTTACTTTGTACGCAGAGTTTATGTTTGTCCGGTAAGGCTATGTTCACACGTCTGATTCACAGCGTAATTGCAGGACGGATTTCGCCCGCAATTACACCATGTGCTCGGCAGCGGGTGTGGTGCGGGGCGGTTTGAGGGGGGGGCGCCCGCCGGCCCCATAGACATTCATTATCCATGGCACGTATACCACCGTGATACTTGACATGTCACTTTCTTCCCGCTCGCCGTATTTCGTGAGCGGGGAGAGGAGATAGAATCCATAGTTCTCTATGAGAACTGTGGATTACCATAATGACTGGGCCGGATTTCACCCATAAGTCGCGCAGTACGGTGCAAAATACGGGATGAAATCCGTTCCAAAATAAGCCGTGTGAACATAGCCTAAGAAGCACAAGTGCATATCGTGATGGTAACAGTTTGCCAGCAGCAGCGAGTTACACTTAGCAGGTTATAGCTGATAATATTTACACTTCTCAGACCAGAGCTGACCAGAAAGAAGGACCATCAAGCAATCTTCTTACTGCTGTGCTATCAGTTTAAAGAAGTGGAGGCAGAAAGAGTAATATATATAGTAAAACTTTTAAAATTATATTAAAAAAAAAAACACCCAATTAAAAAAAAGACACAAATAGTCACATATTGATTGTCAATATGTAAAAAGAAAAACATTTTGATGGTAGTATCTCTTTAATTCTAATTCCAACTCTTAGGCCGTGTTCACACGGCTTATTCCCGACGGATTTGTGAGCCGTATTGAGCTCACAAATCCGCCGTGAATAAGGGGCGGGACGGGGGCGGGGGCGGCGCGCGGCGGGGGGGCCGCGCCCCGCCCCCAAGAAAAAGCAATGTTTACGGCGCGTACCGCGCCGTAAATAATGTGCATGTCACTTTCTCCCCGCCCGTCGGATTCGGCCGAGCGGAAGGAGCGACGGAATCCACGTTCTCTATGAGAGCAGTGGTTTACCGTAATGACAGGGACGGATTGGCGCCGTACTGAAGCGCAAATCCGGCGCGGAGTACGACGCCAATCCGTGCCCAAATAAGCCGTGTGAACGAGGCCTTAAGTGAGAAAATTGTGCCAACTTTAGTGCCAATCTACTTCTGCTCATTGCAGGGTTTATTTTTAAAATGTAGCATGACACTTTTTGGGTGTTTTGCCATATGCTTTTAGTAAAAGACTTTGAAAAACATGAGTTACAGATGTAACAAAATCTGCTCGTAAAAATCACTATGAAAGTCTCTGCCTTGAGATAACTATTGGCTCTGCATTGTCCTTGAAATCAAACCATCCAATCCCTCATCACCTCCAGATGCCACCACCGAAAAAATATCCCCCGAATCTGCTCCTTTCTTGATTTTGACTTCACAAAATTGCTTCTTCATGCCCTCATCATCTCGTGCCTGGATTACTGCAAATAGTCTCCAAAAAATTGGGAAACTTTGCAAAAAGAACAAAAAAGTGAATTCCCTTAAAGACAAAATTTACTATTTTGCCATAGGCAAAATTTAAAATCAAACAGTTTTTCAATCTATAAAACCTAAAACTTAACTTTAATTTTGTATAGGGCATTTAAACCTCGATTAAAACCCCCAAAATTTTTAACCTTTTCAATTTATCCCTTTCAAAATTTTTAAGGGATAACTTTCCCTTTCTATTTTTTCAAAATCTGGTGGAATGCCACCTATTAAACAGGGAAACCCCTTTTATATACAGTGATTTTAAAATAAGGGCCCGTAAGGGAATTTCCCCACGGATTTTGGGGGGACCCGCCCAAGTAGGATGTTTTGAATCCCCTTTTTGGAGTTATAAAAACCCCTGACTGTAAAATATAAGGTTCCCCGTTAATAATTTGGGGTTCCAGACTTTTAAAAATAAAAAGGATTTATTCCTTCACAAATTTGGAAAAGGGGGAAATTGGGGAGTTAAAATCAAGGGTTTTTTAAAAATTTGGGGTATCGAGGTTAATGTTAAAATAAAAAAAAAAGTTAAGTTTTAAATGGGTTTTTGATTGAGAACTGAAAAAAGTTTTAAAAATTTTCCCATGGCTAAAAAGTAAATTTTTGGATTACTGCAACACTCTTTTCTGTGGCCTTTCCACCCAAACTCTTGCCTCCTCTTTAAAACAAACCCCAACTCTAAAATTTTCCCGGGCTGAACCACCCCCCTATTTTCCTTTTCTCGGGGGCCCCTCCCCCTTTTGGCCAATTCCCCTTTACTGACTTTCCCGCCCCTTTGGGGGCCCCCCAGAAACAGTTTTTAAACCGAAAAGGGGCTTTCACAAGGTGCTTTTTTTTCACGGGTTTTCAGTACTTTCAACAGCAATTAAAATTACCCTTTTTTATTAAAACCACAACAAAACTTTTTCATTAAATCCTTAACGTTTAAAAAAAAAGTTTTAAAAGTAGCAAGACTTTAAACCCCCCAATAAAAACCCCCCCCCCCAAAACCCCCCAAAAATTAGGGGCCCCCCCCCCAAAAAGCGCCTTTTAAACCCCCTTTTTCTTTGCCCCTCAAAAAAAGCTTTTAAAAAACCCACAAGCCTTTTTTACCAACCAAAAACGGGAAAAAGAGTTAAATAAAAAGGTTTTGGGGCTCCCTTTTCCCCCCCGTCCTCAAAAAACAACGAAATTTGGCCTTCAAATTCTACCCAATTTCCCCCTATTGGGAAGGGCCCCCGGGTTTTGGGCCCCCTCCCCCCACCCCGGGGTGCCCCCCTTTTGCAAAGGAGCCCACCCCAACTCCGTTGTAAAATTTCGGGGGGTAATTTAAAACGGTTAACATAAACCCTTAAAGATAACTAAAAAGAAACTTGCTGGTAATAAACACAGTTTTAAAAAAGCTGGCAGTACTGGGGGGTGAAAAAAACACCCTAAAAACTGCACCATTTAAAGCATCCTTTTGGGTAGTTCACAAAGGGGTATTTGCAGGGCAAAAATTTGGGCCCGCAATTTCGCCGTGTGGACGGGGGCGGGGGGGGATCCCGGGGGGGTGGGAGGGGCCGGGCCCAAACCCCCGCCGGGCCCCTAGATAATCACTGCTAGCCCCGGGGCGTATACGCTAGAAAGGAGACGGGGAGAGGAGACGTAATCCATAATTTTTCTAAGAGAACTGGAAATTTTTCCGGGGAAGAATGGGGCTTTTGGGCCCGGCCCGTAATTTGGGGGGGGGGGGGGGGGCCAACCCCTTGGCCCCGTAATTAAATGGGCCCGGAAATACGGCCCAATTTTTTTTAAACTGTGGGAACATTGGCCTTAAATTTTTCCCCCGTTTCCTTTCCCCCAAAGGGGAATCTCCACTACCACCGGACCCCTTTTTCTCCCGGGTCCTTTCCCTTGGAAAAAAGCCCCCTTTACCCTTACAACCGACTCCCCAACTTCCCCCCTGGGGAAAAACCCACCAAAAATCCGGGAACCCCCCTTAAAACCAAAACAACACATTTAGACCCGAGGGCTTTAAAATTTAAGCTCCGGGGGCCCCCAAGCAAAAAGTGAAACGGCCCCCCCAAATTTTCCATGTGCCAAATTACAATGCTATATTATGGGGACAGGAGGGCTTTTGGGCCCCCCAAAACAGGGGGTTGCAAAGGGCCTGCTACCGAAAAAAAGCTTACCTTTTGCACCCCCCCCGACAACACCCTTAACACCCCCTGAATCAGACTTCCACCAAATTTTACTAAATTTTTTAAAAAGCCAAACTAAAAAAACCCCCTTTTTCTTCAGAAAAAAAATAAAGACCCTCCTTAAAACCCTTTTTAGCCAACCAACAACCAAAATAAAACCCAACCCCCTTCCCCCCCGTCCCCTCACTTTAGACTTTGGGCCCCTTTTCCAATTGGGGGGGGAAGGGGGGAATTGGGGGGGAAGCTCCTTGAAGGAACCAAGGTCCCTCTCTCCTTCACTATCAGTTACTTAACGGTTAAAGGTAAATTTTTCTTTAAAAAGGGTTTTGGGCATATGTAAAATGGGAAATTTTGAAGCTCTAAAAAAAAAATAATAATAAATGTAATATAAGCTTTTTCTGCAAAAAAAACATTTTGGGGATAGTATATTTAAACCAATTCCCCCGAAAAATTTTCAATTTCTTTGCAACTTCCCCTTTTCAACAACTAAGGTTTTTTAATTTGGCTGTAAAAAAAAAAAAAAACAGTGAGATCACCCGAAAGGATCCCAATTTGGTCAATGCTGGCAACTTGTAGGTCACTCACAACTTGCAACCCACCCAAAATTTTGGGTTCTTTGGAAAAGTTTTTTTAGTTTTTCCGATCATAATAATTTTACAGACAGATAGGACATTATTTAGTTAATATCACAGAGAAAAGACCATACTTATTGCTACTATGCCAGGTCAGAAATCCATTCCCCAGTGGGTAAAAATGGGAAAAATTGGGACAGATGCAGAAACCCCAAAGAATAATTACCCATAAACCAAAAATCTATTGTGAGGTTTCTTTGTGCCTAACTGGGACAAATATAAAATCCAAATTCCAAAAACCCCGCATGCAGAAAAAACCTAAGTACCATCCCCGGGAGCTTTTCACAAAAATGCAAAAATAAAAAATTTTTTTAATGTTGCGGTTTTTAACCCGACCAAATTTTTAAATTTCCAACTTTAGTGCAGCAAATTTACTAAACTTGCCAGAAACATTTAAATGCATGGTTACAAGACCAAATTTGAAGTGCAGTGTTAAATTTTGCTAGCAAAATAAGGCTAAGTGGGACCCCAACCCGTGTTATTTTGAACAAATGACAAAAAAGGAAAAAATAAGGAAAAAACGTATTCATTAACCCTGGCAAATTTTCTTTTTAGGGGGAAAAGATGGGGCAACGACATCAAAAATTTTGTCCGTTTTTACACTTTCTGTCAAATAAATGTTTCATTTTAACAGATGGAGGACACAGGACATTGCACTTTCTCAAGTAAAAAAAAAAAAACGTATATGTTACAGTATACTTTTTTTTTTTTAATTTAAACATATCCTAAAGTATGTGCCCATGTTGTAGATGTATACATTTGTGTCTATCAAAAAAATATAAACAAACCTACCCAATCAAATTGCAAGGAAAAGGGTTACAATAGAAAAGCTAGTTAAAAAAAAAAAAAAAAAAAAAACGGATGTCAAACGTCTGCTCAAAGCAGTGCATGTTTGGTATACGTTTAGTGTAAACGTTTTGACGTATGGTCAAACACAGTTCGCACTAAGCCTAACCCGTAGTGGTCAAGTATAATAGGGGGAACAAAAAAAATCTGAAGTAAAAAAAAAAAATAAAAAATCCAAGTTATCATTAAAAAAAAGAAGAAAAATATGATTGGTATCTCCACGTCTGTAAAAGTATGATCTATTAAAATATAAATACATCTATCCTGCTTGGTGAATACTTCAAAAAAATATAAAATGGCCCCAAAAATATTTTAGATGTATTCAAATATAGTGTATGTTTGGTAAATGTTTACATAACATAATTGCAAAAAAAAACATGTGTAGACATATAGGGTATGTTAACCCGGCGTAATTTCTCAGTGTATTTGTGCTTTAATATGGCCGAAATGCATGCTGCAAATAAGGTAATTCATAGCTCTCATAGAGAACTATGAATCACGTCTTATCTCCCCCGGCGTACAATACGATTATGCGCCGCTGATAATGTGAGTGTATGGGGCCGGCATGGGGCCCCAATATGCCGTGTAAACATACCCATATAGCGGAGGTTTCTAAAACATAGCGACATAGAAAGGGTACAAGCTAAGATTAGATACACACCACATTTAGGGTATGTTCACACGCCGTGTTGAGTCCATGTAAACACACACTTTTAGATGCGTGTTTGAATCTGTCTATCGGACCCTAAACGGACCCAAACATGCATCTAGTAAATAGCAATTTGACTTACATTGCTTTTAATATGAAACACGCATCGGCATTCACACAAGTGATCACCGTTGCATCTCACTAAGTTTTTCGGATCCATTCCAAGAATTTACAAGTCAATTCTTGGTCCGAAAGACGCAGCAGGAGCCCTATTTAAAACTATATGGTGCAATCCTGCTGCCTCCAACACACATCCAAACACGCACCTGCGTGTTGGATCCATTTAGGATCTGATCGCCGTCTCCTTTTTCGATGAGATTTTCGGATCTTAAATCGGAACCAAAAACGCTGTGTGAACATAGCCTTGTAGTGTATGTTAGTGTGTACATCGAGAAAATGCCCAGCGTGTATCCTAAACTTATTCATAGAATTAAATGGCCCAATGGAGGTCAAAAGTGTATGATTTTGGCCTTTGTCTGGCTAGTGTACATCTGTATTCCACAAATAAAAAGTACAGAATAGCCCGGTAGCCTACGCTATTTTATATAAGGGCAATCAGAAAAAACGTATATGTTTATAATGTAACCCTATGGATGGCGTCCATCAGAGGCATCCATTTAACATATACAGCCTGGTATGTTTTTTTTTACTAAAGCTTATTGCATGTGGATTGAGTTTGGTTTTTCGAATTTGGTTCCACAAATTGGGGCAGATTTATCAAGGCAAAATTCTGGCTCAATTTGTGCCAAAAAACAGCTTTTCACCACATTTACTATGTGTTTTAGACAGTTTCAGGCGCTTCTGTGCCTCGTTCGACAAAGGGGTGTGGCTTCATAAAAGAGGGTGTGGGTTATCAGAACGGGGACGTGGCTTAAATGCAACAAAACATGCGCCAGAATCTGCGACCAAATTCTGGTTTAAACGTAAACCAACTTAAAGATGGTACAAACTTAGACTAGACAGTTCTAACCTGTGGCAGATTTACGAACATTATGATGAATGTGGCGCATTGTAAGACTTTTGTAAGTTCACACGGCATGATTGCGGGTCGTAAGTACGCCCCGCAATTACTCTGGGACTCCGGGAGCCCGTCATTACTCATGGCGCAAGCGCCGTGAATAAATGACGTGTCACTTATCTCCCCCTGCGGCGTATTGTACGAGTGGGGAGAGGACGCATAATCCATAGTTCTCTGTGAGAACTGTTGATTACCGTAATGACTGGGGCGCATTTCGCTCGTATTTGAGCGCAGTACACTGCGTAATATGGGGCGAAATACGTTCCAGTTTAACCCGTGTGAACATAGCCTAAGAGTAAGACACTAATGATAAATCTGCCCCATTGTTTACAGAGTCCCATTCCTGCCATTTAAATTTGGATGCGAATCCACGTTAAAAATCGCATGCAATACTTGTACAAATATTTTGGGCACGTATTGCATAAAGTTTTTTGCCATCCCCATTGACATCAATAGCACATTTTCCCGCATTTGAAATATGACTAAAGAATGAGCGTGACCAAAACTTTTTTATCTTGAGTCAGTTTTGAAAACCATGCACCAAAAATGTGCATCGTATGAACTACAATACATATTTTCTATGGAGGTCAATGGGAATCAATTTCTTTTTGTGGACTAAATCTAGATTTCCAGTCGGATTCCGACTTGAAATCCTTGTCATGTGGACAGAGCCTTAGAGCAGTGATACACAGCATTTTATAAAATTTGACAGAAAGATGATTCATATAGTCAATATCAGCTAGCCAGGATGTGGTTAATACATGCCTGTTCCTTCTATTAAGAGGCAGCAGTAACATGTGGGCTGTATAGTCATTTATGATTAATAGCCAAACATATATATGTTCCATTCAAACTTTCTGTATAAACCAATCTATGGTAGTTTACTTCTAACCAAATGTATCTAATTGTCTAATTATGTTAATGAGTGCAGTATCAGTGGAGGCTGCATTAGTAGTGGTCTGGGGGTGGTTTCACCAGGCTGTGCATTGCTAGTAACAGGAAGAGTACAGTACAAACCATTTCTCACTAACCAGTAAGTTTCCACACACATTCATCTTCCTGTGAGAATTTTATATACTCCCAGTCTGCAGTCTCATCATCTTCTCCTCTGTGAACCTGAAGACAATATGGGTTCTCCCTGGAGCTTCATCATCCTCCTGTTCCTAGCAATCGGTGGATTAGCTGGGACCTTCAGTGGTGAGTAGACAACCACAGTGCATCTACCTCTGTGATTCTCCTGAGGGCTGTTCACACGGCGTATTTATGGGGCATAATACGGTGCATAATTGTGCTGCAATATGCCCAAAATATGCCCCACAAATGCAGTAAAATCATAGCTATTGTTGACAGCTATGAATACCTGCTGTGAATGTCAGTGGGAGCACTTTAGAAGCACACCCTGGCCAGTGAGTACTGCTGAAGCAACAGGTGTATTGCAGAGTGCACAGAATATGCCGAAATACGCCTGCAATATGCTATGTGAACATACCCTTTGACTTGATCATAACTGTACTTTGATATAGAAACATCTATCCGTTAAATAAAAGCTTCATGTTGTTTGTGAAAAATATTTGTATTTTCTATTTATTTTGCTTTTTTTGATGTTTTAGATTAGATTTTTGATTGTTTTGAGACCATGCAATCTATCTACAACTATGTAAAATCAAACAGATATGATACTGTAATAAGGTTGTCTTTTTTTGGAAATGTGAACATTGTTAAAAAAAGTATATAAAAAATGAAAAAAAAAAATGTTATTTCCCTTTATCCTAAGTGAAGCTAGAGGAGCGGGGTGCCAAAACTCTCCCTAAGGCTTAATGCACACGCTTTGACCTGGGTTTAAAAATTGTGATTTTAAAACGTTTTGCCAAACGTGTACGGTTTTGGGCGACATTTTCTGCACCCTTTTTTTAAAATGCTTTTTTGGCTGCACTTTTTTCCCTGCAATTTAATTGGGGGGGTTTGTTTTTTTTTTTTATGACGGTTTTAAAACTATAGTTCACAGTTTGGACGTTTCACTAGGCTTTTTTCCCTTTCACTAATTTAAAAAAAAACTCTAAGTATAGTTTTTTTTTCAATTTGAAGAAGCGCCCGCTCTCCCCTCCCCCCCTCGGTTTAAACACTAAATCGTTTTGTGGGTGTAAAAAACGGACACTGTTAATGTACATTGCATATTCATCTCCTTATGAGTCAATGCACTCGTTAACTCATCCGTTTTCCCTTAGTCATCCATTCAAAGTAACGCATTGTGCAGGGGCGTAACTAGAGAAGCCAGGGCCCCATAGCAAACTATTGGATAGGGCCCCCCCCCCCCCTGCCCCGACATGTCCCGGGGACATGCTGTTAGAAAATTTCAAGGGCAAAAAACCCCCATAAATAAAAAAAAACTAAGTACCAATCAATCCATTTCCAAAACCCAAAAATTTACCAAAAACGAATTAATAAGGACCTGATTATCCCACCAGAACAGACCAAAATTTTACCCACATAGTGATGAATATCCCCCTACACTATTATGATCAGTACCAAAGACCAATACTGTCTAATAAAATATATGACCTTTAAATGTGGTGTATAGTGTACACAGGTTGCAGACTGTATATAACCCCCAACGTGACATATATTGGTTAACCAGTGTTAACAGGTCTGCAGTTGTATATTACCCCCTTTACAGTGACCTTTTTAATGGTAGACACCAATGTACACAGGCTCTGCAGACTGTTATTACCTCCATTAGTGGTAGAAGCAGTGTCACGGCTTGCAGACTGTATTTACCACCATACAGTCCCCATATAGTGGTAGCAGCATGTTACCAAAGGCTTGCAGACTAAAAGTGATTACAGTGCGTTACTCTTGTGACCACAGGCTATTTTCCCAGTTAAATTGCGGGAGAAATTACGCCCGCAATTACGCCGTGTGGGCGGCGGCGAGGAGCGGGGGGAGTAAGCAGGGGGCGGCACTTTGCCGGCCCATAGGCAATCACTGCTAGCGGCGCGTATACGCCACTAGAAAGTGACATGTGAATTTATCTCCCCGCCGGCGGCTTCGCCGGGGGGGAGAGGAGACGTAATCCATAGTTCTCTATGAGAACTGTGAATTACCGTAATGAATGGGCCGTTTTCGGCCCGTAATTGGCGCACTTTGGCGCGTAATTACGGACCGAAATACGGCCCATTTTATGCCGTGTGAACATGCCTACAGGTGACGCTTCTCTGACCAGTCGTTGACTTTCTCTTTTGTTCTGCATCCGGTCCAGTCCGCCATCTTGATGACATCTCCCGACCACTTGTCCCTGCAGATTTAGACACAAATATCTTAGAATCCTGACTTTTCCAGCACCTGCCCCCTGGCTATATGGGGGTCCATTTAGGCAGGCAGGGCTTAGATAGGATATATGGGGCCCCAAATAGGCAAGGTTTAGGTAGCCAATAGAGTGCCCATATAGGCAGGCAGGGTTTAGGTAGCTATAGGGAGCCATACAGGTAGACAGGGGTTAGGTGGGCTATATGGGCCATATAGGTAGGGTTTAGGTAGCTAAAGGGGCCCCATATAAGTAGACCGGCAGGCTTGTGGGGGTATCCCGGCAGCCTTGTGGGGGTATACCGGCAGGCTTATGGGGGGCTGTATAGGCAGGCATATGGGGGCTGTACAGGCAGATGGGGGCTGTATAGGCAGGCAGGCATATGGGGGGCTATAGGCAGGCATATGGGGTAGATAAAATAAGAAACAACTTACTCACCTCGGTCCACGCTCCCCCGATGCGGTGATGTGACGTCACCGCGCGCGCCCACGTGACCACAGAGGGCCGGCAGGGGGAAGTAACAGAGCGGAGCGATCGGCGCTCCGTCCTGCTACTACCGAGCAGCGCTGCCTCTGAACGCTCGGGCCGGGGGGCCCGGGCGTTCAGAGGGAGTATGCGCTGGGCCCCGCAGCTCCCCGCCTGCCGCAGTGAACTGTTAAGTTCACTGCCGGCGGGCCCAGGAGCGGCATTACCGGGGTAGCGGACGCAGTAGCAGCTGCCCCGGGGCCCCCCTAAGCGCAGGGGCCTCGTAGCAACTGCTACCCCGGTAGTTACGCCCCTGGCATTGTGCACTAAGCCTAAAGGTGTTTTCACACAGCGCAGTTTTAACTTCATCCAATTATGTGCCTTTATTACCAGCAAGCTTCTTTCACTTATCTAAACTGTTTGGAAAGTGAATAATCAGTTAGTGTGTTTGTAATCCACAAGACTTCAGAAACCGTGATTGATTACTTAAAGGGGTTGTCTCACTACAAGGATTGCTTTTTATGTTAAAGATCTTGCAAAAACAAGTCGCTTTGCAATATATGTCCATTAACCGTGTCCTACCTATTCCTAGATATTCCCTCTTGTATGATCTGCATCAGCTCCTCAGGTCGCTATAGCTTCAGACCTGTTTGATCTCTCATGATAGGCAGCCAGCACTGGTTGCTATAACTACAGACCTGGCTTCTACTGCAGCCTAGTGGAAGCCAGTAAACACGTCCCTGGATTCAAAGTGAAACCAAGAAAACAGGACTGAGGTAAGATGACTCAATGTAGTGAGACAACCCCTTTAATTGAAACACCTTTCTGAACAATTTAGACAAGCTTGCTGGTAATAAAGGCAGTTTAATTGGAGCCCAGTTAGGGTGCTTTCACATGGAGCGTTTCTGGTGCGTTTTTTTTTTTTTTGTGTTAGGCTATGTTCACGCGGTGTATTTGCAGGGCGTAATTACGCCCCGCAATTATGCCGTGTGACCGGGAGCGGAGGACTGAGCAGGGGGCCGGCACTTCGCCGGCCCATTGACTTGAATTGCTAGCGGCGCGTATTTGCGGCTAGAAATTCAAATGTCAATTATCTCCCCGCCCGGCGGGGAGAGGAGACGTAATCCATAGTTCTCTATGAGAACTGTGAATTACCGTAATGAATGGGCCGTTTTCGGCCCGTAATTGGCGCACTTCGGCGCGTAATTACGGACCGAAATACGGCCCATTTTAAGCCGTGTGAACATGCCTTTAGAAAGGCACAACAGTTAATGCTGTACATTACTGCATTAAAAATGCACCGTGTGAAAGCACTCTTAAAACTGCACTGTGTGAAAGTACCCTAAGGCACATGTTAAGACTAGGTACAAATCACATTTAGCATGTATTCAATAAAAGCTCCCGACATACATGCTAAATGCATACCTCCCAACTTTTTGAGTGGTCAAGGAGGGGTACGTATGGTTCATTGAGTGAAATATATATTTTTTTTATGTATGGCTATACACGTCATATATTTTTATTTATTTTTTTTAAGTTTACAGATTAGCCTAATATCATGTGAATTCAGACCTTTTTATAGCCCAAATGGCAACTATTTATTAAGTAATGTATAAATGGTAGCCTAATATGCAGTCAGTTACAAAGGGGATTCTTTTTTTTGGTGTGATATAGGAAGTTGACTTTTGTAAGTGTATCTATCAAATCAAAAAGAGGGACATTTAAGGAGTAAAGAGGGATAGGGGGATTACTGTCAAATCGGGGCTGTCCCTCCTAAAGACGGACACTTGGGAGAAATGTAAATGTGTCCATAGCATTAAAGGGGTTGTCTCACTACATTCATTCATTTTTCCTCAGTCCTGTTTTCTTGGTTTCATTTTTTAATTCAGAGGCGTGTTTACTGGCCTGCAGTGATGAGCTGCTGAGGACACCCAAGTCTGTAGCTATAGTGACCAGTGCTGGCAGCCTATCAGGAGAGATTGAACAGGTCTGTAGCTATAGCGACCTGAGGAGCTGATGCAGCCCATACAAGAGGGGATATCTAGGAATAGGTAGGACACGGTTAATGGACATATATTGAAGTGATCTGTTTTTGCAGGATCTGTAACATAAAAAGCAATGCTTGTATTGAGACCACCCCTTTAAATGGCCTGTGTCTGTTTTGGCTTCCATTTGTTCGGTGTATATATCTGTATACTGTAAAAAAAAAAAAAAAAAAAAAAAATGTAATGGCACAAGTGCCATTATATGAAACGGCATCTAGTAAAAAAGTTAAATATTAAGTATCAGCATTTTTTATTTATTTTTATTTTTTTTTTTAGTTGGACCCTATAGGTGATGGATGTTGCTATCCTGCATCTGTCAGAGGTCGCAAACCTAGCCTCAGCCTTTACTATTCTTTATACAGCCTCCTTGAAGTCCGTGGTGTGGTTCCACAGCGTGGATTGCCCATTCAAATGAATGGGAGTTGGATTGCTCATGGATTTCAAGATTAATTAGTAGACGATCCCTTTATATTGAATGCTCTGCAAAGAAAATGAAAAGATAAAGTTCCATTCACATCGTGTATGACCTTTTGTTTGATGCATCTATCGGGATGCCTTGTAAAACTTCTCCTGACAGATACCATGGAGGGGTCGTGATGCAGTCATAGAAATCTACAGGCCAAACAGCCTGAACTGGGTTGCGTTTGCCCTCTTTATGGAACATATGTGTTTTATATATTGGATATCAAAGCATGGTAGAACACACTTGTGTCCAGCCCATAAAGCAAAAGCGTCCAGTAAGTAGAGCAAATGTAATCCAATCTGGATTATTTTTGCCCTAAAGACTTCTTTGACCCTGCCACAGTATCGATTGGGATATATTTTTCAAGGCTTCCCAATGGATACCACAAACATAGGCCCCTTTCACATCACATTTATGGCCTAAGGGCTCGTTCACACGGCTTATTCTGGGACTGATTTCAGCCGTATTGCGTGCCGTATTTGTGCTTCAATACGGATTAAATCAGTCCCAGGCATAACGGTAATCCACAGTTCTCATAGAGCACTATGGATTCCGTCTCATCCGTGACATGTCAATTATTTACGATGTGTACGCGCCGTGAATAATAAATGTCTATGGGGCCGGCGAGATGCCGGCCCCCACTGCACAGCAGCCGGCGTAATTGCAGGGCAAAATCCGTCCCGCAATTACGCCGGCAATAAGCCGTGTGAACTAGCCCTAAGGGTATGTTCACATGGCTTGTTGAGTCCGTGTGAACGTCGTTTTTAGATACTTGTTTGGATCAGTCTGTCGGACCCTAAACGGACCGACATACGTATCTAATAATGTGCAATGTGATTTACATTGCTTTTTATATGAGGCACGCATCAGCGTTCACACGAGTGATTGCCGTTGCGTGTCTTGCTGCGTCTTTCGGAGCCGTCCTAAGAATTGACATGTCAACTCTTGGTCCAAAAGACACAGCAGGAGCCCTATTGTAAACTATAGGGTGCGATCCTGCTGCATCCAACACACATCCAAACACGCAGTTTAGGATCCGATCGACGCTGCGTTTTTGGATTCAAAACGGATCCAAAAAAGCCATGTGTACAACCCTTAACACTAAAGAGAACCTGTCAGGTGGTTTATTCCGCCTTATCTGACAACAGATTATGATAGAGAAGAGGAGCTGAGCTCTGTGATATGCTCCAAAGACAAATAACCCTGTATAAGGAAAAGGCAGAGAAAATCTCAAAAGTGAAACTGAAAATACTGCCTATCCTGCCCACATATAGTGAATGACAGTTTTATCTGTTCATATTCTGTACATGGAAAGCTGTCAATCACTGTATGTGGTAAATGAGCAGGACTTCCAATATCTGTGAGGGTACATTCACAAGGCAAAGAAAAAATACTGGAAGGGCTGTGGAGTTGGAGTCAGTGCCTATTTTGAAGGAGTCGGTGTCGGAGTCGTCATAAAAGGAACCGACTCAGACTCCCAAAACATATAATTAGTTGGTGCAGTTAGTTCGATGCAAAGAGCAAGAGGAATTGGGTCCGGCCAGTGCTCCTGCTCCCATATCTTCAGCTTCATCACATGAGGAGTGTAATTGATGACATGGAGCAGGCAAAGCGCTGCCCCAGGGAAAAGATTCTGCTCCCATGGCAAACAGATTTCAGCAAAATTTTTCACCTGTTTTCAAAGAAGTAGAAGATCAACCATACATCAAAACTGACTGTGACTGAGGCAATTCCACTATACCCTGACATTGTTAGAGATGTTGCCCCTGTGGTCATCGCTTTGCCCCCCAACCCAAGTTAGTGTAGAGAGGCCGTTCTCTAGCCTGGAAATAATGAGATCAGATGTGAGGTCATGTATGCAGGATCTGATGGAGGCAATACTATTTCTCAGAACAAATTCAGAAACTTCACAAATGTTCCTGCAGTGTTTTGCATATTTACAATTTTTTTGTGTTCTAAAGTTATATCCAATAAATATATTTTACACTGACAAGCAAAATGGTAACAATGTTTTGAACTTGTGACTTTCAGTCTCCATATCTCTCCACCCACTACAGCTTTGTACATGAGGCTACTGTAATTTTATACACAGTCATCTTACCGTTCTTATACATAAATTTGACTTGCAAGTATTTAGCATCTGCTTAGTTCTGCAGATTCTTTCCTGTAACTGCATTGTTACTGTTTTGCTCCTAAAAATCAAAATGTTAATTGTTATTATTTTGTTAGTATTTGGGAAATCCCCCTTTGGCTTTCAGCTCTGCCTGAATCCTTCTGGGCTCTGGATCAGATTCAAGCATGTCTTGACTAAAATCTGATCCCAGGTCTCTTTCACACATTCCCAACGTTGGTGCAGACTGGACTTGGATACAAACACAGCTTTTTCTTCCACTCTACCGACAAGTGATCAAAACATTGTTACCTTTTTACTTGTCAGTGTTTGTTCTACCTAAATAACTTGATTATTGTATCATAAGGTGATAAAAAGCCTGGTATTACCATTTTACTACAGTAAAGTTATCACTTTAACATGCGCCGTGTATGAGGGAGTCGGAGGTTTGGGAAATTGAGGAGTTGGAGTCGGGGCTTTGGCTTGCCGAATCCACAGCCCCGAGTACTGGTCTGATTTTTTCCAACCAGTATTTTGTCTTTTTTTGGCACGTAGGGGGCGGCTTTTGTCCACAGCTTGCAGATTCAAACTAACCCCTTTCACATCTACATGTTCATGTTCTGCCCAAAAAACGGGAAGAATGAACATGTTCTAAGTGTTTAGGAACATCGGCGATGTGAAAAACCGTCCGTCAGAAAATCTGTGCAATGTGAACTACTACACAGATTTTTTTTTTTTTTATTTAAGTCTATGTCAAAGGTTGACAGTTGCCTCACAGACCGTTTTCAAATCCAAAGACAGTCTGCAAACCCGACTGAAAACCCCTGACGTGGAGTCGGGCCCTAAAAAGATTTTGATAGTTTTTTGGCAGATTCAGTATTTTGAATCTGCTGAAAAAACAGCTGTACCCAATGCTGTGTAGACTTCAATAGACAATAGTAATTGTCTATACAGCACAAATGTGTTTTTTTTTGTTTTTTTTTAACTGAGGTTTTCTAAAACGAAAACCGACCGTCGAGATATAGAACATGTTCTATATTCCACGGGACCGATGTCAAATTCCCACAGCCCTAAATTACTGGGCCGTCTGGAATCTGAAACTTGACTGCTGATTTTTGTGCAAAAAAAGGCGGTGCGTCGCGGTACAGCAACTTGAAAATGTCGTCGTATGTTGGGGGGCAATTTCAAATTAGTGTGTGAATCTAGCAAAAGAGTTCAGGCAGGATTTACTCTGCTCCAAATCATATAAACCTATGTATCACAGAGCTCAGCTTCTCTCCTCTATAATAACCTGCTCTCTGATAGGGGGCATAAAGTCCACTTCCACTCTTCATGTTTCTTTATGTATATAAACTACTGCATTAAATGTAATAAAAAGGAAACCCTAACTTGTCTTGAAACACTTTTGAGTTTATTCATTCCACCCTTTCAGGGTATGTTCACGCTGCGTAACTGCGGCGTGTATTTGTGCTTTATAGAGAACTATGAATTACACATCGTCTCCCCGCGCAAACAATACGATTGTATTGTACGCCCGGGGAGAGAAGTGTCCTTGGCAGTACGCGCTAAGCTTAGCACGTCCTTCCAAGTGACACATGGCGTACTGCAGTGCATACAGTATGCGCCCCAGTATCCTGTGTGAACATACCTTTAGGATTCTGTGGTTAATGACATTTGTGGAAAGTTGTCATCTTTTGATATGTAATTTGCTGTGAAATTTATGGGGTTGTGTTGTACATACAATGACTAGTTAACCAGCAGAGCTGTAGAGATGAACACATAAGATAAATCGGTTTTAAAATAACCTTATTCGGAAATGAAACTAGGCCATAAAATCTGCGATATGAGTCACAGTTCACACCATGTTTTGAAACTTAGTTCTGGTTACCAAAAAGGAAAAAAAAGAATAGCTATACTGTGGGAAAAAATGGATACAACACAGCAATTAGAATTTTTTCTTGACACACCCGTCAGGTCCCAAAAAATAACAGCTAACATATGTTTGGCAAAAAAAAAAAGTGGAACTGTTTTTGCAATTTTTCTTTAGAAGGAGGCAAATATAAATTGTGCAACCTTAACCCCCCTTTCATTTCGATACTTCAGCAACTGAGTTTAATGACAAAAAGTATAGTTTTGATGTAAATGAGTTAAAAGGATTATCCCCTGAAAAATATTGTTTATAGAGTCCCAGATTATGAACGTTATTTGTATTTACACTTATTTAACCCCTTCCTGACATTTGACATACTGGTACGTCCTAGCAGCAATTGACTTTCTGCAAATGGATGTACCAATATGTCCTGGACATCGTGAAGGCTCTCAAGCAGGGCCCACGCAATCACAACATGAGACCAGCTGCACATTACAGCTGTCCCCATGCTGCATCACCCGTGGCTGGAGTGAGATCCGGCTGCGTGTGATTACCCCCATAGCTGCCACCATCTATCGTGATCGCTGCAGCTAAGGGAACTATCACCGCTGCGGTCTGCTTTCTGGACTGTCTGGTGTCACCATGCCTGGCATTGCCTCGCATGACCGGGCATAGTGAGTGACAGTTGCCACAGAGACCAGTACATAGCGGTTCTGCTACGTACTGCTTTCTTGCTTTCTATTGTATCAGTGATACAAGTCCCCAATGGGGAAAAAGGAAAAAGCAAAACACATACACCGCGTTTTTCAAAAATAAATAAAGTCCACACATTTGGTATCCCTGTGTGCATAACGACCTACACTATAAATCTGTCACGTTAATTAACCCACACAGTGAACATCGTAAAAATAAAAAAGAATTGTGGAGTTTTTTGGCTTTTTTTCTTTTGTTCATCCCGCAGCACATAAAATGGAATAAAAAGCGATCAAAAACTCATCTAAACACCAAATTAGCACCAATTAAAACATTGGTTTATCCCACAATTAAACAGCTTTGTATACAGAAAAATACAAAGTTACAGCTATCAGAAGATAGAGATGCATAAATATTGTTTTACACATTAAGAACTTTTTTTTAAGTACTTTAACATAAAAAAGGTTTTTATCGTGTAAAAGCAGTTAAACATAAAAAAAACCATACAAATTGGGTATCGCTGTAATCGTGTTGACCTGCTGAGTAAAGCTAGGATGTCATTTATACCGCACGGTGACCGCTGTAATACAATTAAAAATAAAAAAAAAACACTACCAGTATTGCTGTAGTTTGTTCAAAACGCCTCACAAAAACCTTAATAAAAAGTGATCAAAGCATCCTATGCACCCCAACTCATTCCACAAAAACAAGGCATAATCGGATCCGTATACAGCAAAATAAAAAGTTTATGGCTAGCAGACTATGAAGACAAGACATTGCAATTGTACTGACCCACATGGTAAAGTTATCCAGACATTTATCCCGCAAAGCGAACGCTGTAAAATTTGAAGCCCAAAACAATGGCGGAACTGTATCCTTCCCCCCCCCCCCCCACCCCACCACCACCATTTTCATGGCCCAATGTTAAACTATGGAACACCTGTGCGCCCCAAATGCACAATGCACTCCTAGATGAGATCCATGAGGGGTGTTGAATCCAAAATGGGGCGACTTCTGGAAGGTTTCACCTGTTCTGGTACTTTGGGGGCTTTGCAAATGTGACACGACACGCACCAAAATCTGCCTGCGTTCCAAATATCACTCCCTCCCTTGTACGCCCTGCCATGCACCCAAATAGCAGTTTACACCCACATATAGGGTATTGACTCACTTGGAAGAAATTATGTATCAAAATATGGGGACTCTTTTTCCAGGAGTCCTAGTATATATTAAATATTTTCAGCTAAAATTGCAGATTGTTTGAAAAATATATATTTTTTTTTTTCTCCTTTTCACAGCCTAACGCTAAAAAAATTTGTGAAACACCTGTGGGGTCGATATACTTGCTGCACCCCTAGATTAGGTATCCACACGACCATAATAGCCTGTAGAATTAATCTAACAAGTTATTGAGTGTGAAATGTGAATGGTGTAAAAACACTTTTAAACTAAAAATAAAAAATTCTGCAATTATTTATAAGTGAACTTACACTATTCCCCTATAAAGTACAACTTGTCTTACAACTGTCATTGAAAAAATAAAAAAGTTATAACTGAAACACAAGGAGGCAAAAACTAAAAAACTACTAAATTAACTACTTTTCAGGCGTTCGGCTTAAGGGGTTAAATGGATTTAAATAAAAGCTACAAGTTTTATTTGAAGAACCCAAAGATTTCAAGAGTTGCTGGATTGTATATTTTCTTTTTCATTCAAACAAACCTTTGGGTATGTTCACACGGCTTATTTTGGCATGTATTGCGCGTTATACGTGGCGAAATGCGCAAGGCAATTGCGTGTCATCCCCCCCTTTGTACAATACGATAGTATTGTACGCCGGGGGAGAAAAGTAACGTGTTAGAGGCGAACAATGTCTATGGGGCCGGCAACCAGCCGCCTCCTCCCTTAGGGTATGTTTACACGGTATATTGCAACGTGTACTGTACGCGACATGCCAGATGTTTTAGAAGTACGCACTGGCCAGCGTGTCCTTCTAAAGCACAGAGAGGGCCAACCCCAATCGCACTTTTCAATAACCACGGCAAATAAGGCGAAGGAGTGACGTGTTATTTCTCTCTTCTGGCGTACAATATGCACGTATTTTATGCCGGGGGAGACTGACTTAATTCATAACTCTCTTTGAGAGCTATGAATTACCATAATTGCAAGGCACTGTTCGGGCATATTGAAGCACAAATATGCGGCGACATGTCCCCCGTAATTACGCTATGTGAGCATACCCTTAAGCTATGTTCACACGGCCTATTTGGGGGGCGTAATACCCCCCCGCGATTCCGCCGCGGGGCGGGGGGCTGGGGGGGGAGCGGGGGGCCGGCACTTCGCCGGCCCATAGACTATCATTACTAGCGGCGCGTATACGCCGCTAGTAAATGACATGTCACTTATCTCCCCCTGCGGCAGATTCGCCGAGCAGGGAGAGGAGACGTAATCCATAGTTCTCTATGAGAACTGTGGATTACCGTTATGACTGGGATGGATTCCAGCCGTAATTCACGTCGTACGCCGCGAATTACGGGCTGAAATGCGTCCCATTTTAAGCCATGTGAATATAGCCTTACTGTGATAAGCAGCTGCTAGCAGGGGAGTGGTCTTCATGGCAACAAGGGAGAGGGGAGTAGGTTGTAAATTTCCATAGTAGTTAGTGCTATGGGGTTCTATCTGTGAATTCTACTCATAATGGATGGGGTTGCTTGACCCTTTGTATGGGGCTGCAGGCCTGAGGTCCGCGCCTTTTTCTATTTTCTGTCGGTGGATTTTTCTAAAGCATGAAGAACAGACCTTTATGGAAAGGAATACAGCTTGGGAGGCTACTAAGGAAGATATTTTGAGACACAAGGCATTGTTTTTATGGGCAAACATTACACATGCAAAATATGATCATAAAATCACAGTCAACGACATTGATGTTATTCGGGCATTCTTCATGGTAGATGTGCTGAGGTGGACACACATACTTAGGACGTATGATGACTTTAAGTCTTTCTTTGTTGCCTATGGCTACATTTGAGAGCTCCCCTTTCATTTCATATATTGCTCTGAAAGAATTAAAGGGGAGCTCTGGTTGCTATGGGCAACAGTCTTAGACCTAAACAGTTTTCATAAATAAGGCCCTTAGGGTATGTTAACACGGGGTAATTTCACCACGTATTTGTGCTCTTATACGGGTGAGATGCGCGCCGAAATTACGGTAATCCATAGTTCTCATAGAGAACTATGGATGACGGTTCCTCTCCCCGCTCGTACAATACGATCGTATTGTATGCGTGTGAGATAGTGGAACAGCCTCCCTGTGTTTTCCAAGTAAAATCCCATGCATGACAGTTGTAAAATATTTATTTGTATTCTACTGTTTGGCCACAAGATGTCACTATGTCCAGCTTCCACTATATGCAAATAAGGGACATGTAGCAGCCATTTTAGAAGCTGCTAGAAACTCAGAGAAGAACTGACAGGGACAGTTGAGCTAAAGGAGCCAGGATTCACAGTCATTCCAGGGACAAAGGAGAGCCTGCCTGTCTATACAGACGCCATCATAGAGAGAGGGAACTCCTGGATAAGAAGGACAAGCTACCAGGATAGCGAGGACTGTCTGCAGCCGGACCATCCACAAGGATCTGCACCTGAGAACAGGGATTGTCGGCCATCTTTAAGGTACCTCAGCGGATGCGTGCACACCAACAAGCTCAGGACTGTGAGAAGGCCTGCTATTAGTTTAGTTAGTTTAGACCGTTACAGGCCAAAGGAGGGTTTCCCAAATACATCCTCCTGTTCAGGACTTGGAGAGTTTACTAGTGCACCATTAGCTACTTGAACCGGTTCATCTGTGAGGGAAAGTTTGTGTCACGTGTGTTTGGGAGGGAAGTGGATAAATCATTTAAGCTGCTGTGCTGCACCACGAGCCCCTGCAACTGCCACCACACACAATTGTTCCCGTTGGTGATTACGGTATTAAAAAGGTAAGGGGTTATCGGCCTTTCCGAACCCCACGGTTAGGTAAAGTTACCAGGCATCCAGAGAGTACACTTCTGGCGGCGCGCTGTGCAGCACAGGGGCCCAGGATACGTATTTGTAAATTTGTGTTTGGGGGATCTGTTCACCATCTTGTTTCAGAGAATTCAGTAAAACAAACCGTTGTTGAGCTGGTGTTGGGAGTCGTGTTCTTTGTCCGTGACTTCGCTGTATTCCGGTAAACCTGCCCTCGGTACTCGGCTTACAACTTGGCGTAGTCGTTGCAGGATACAGCGATCGTTATGGACAGAGCTGCGGCGGGAGATCTTCCCCCGGCGTCAGTGGCGCCGGCCCAGAGCCAAGCTCAGGGTGCCCCTACAGTACCTGCCCAAGTGAGTTATGTCCCTTTAGGGCCACTATTGCAATCCCTCCCCAAATTTGATGGGAAAAATATGACACTGCAGGACTGGACAGAAAGGGTGCGTAGCGTAGTTAAAATATGTAACTTAGCTCCGGAACTGGGGGCAGAGATAGCCCTGGGGGCCTTGGAGGGGGACGTTAGGCGGACAGTAATGGTGCGACCTGAGTCTGAAAGGGACACGCCGGAGAAAATATTCTCGCTGTTGGAAGGGACCCAAGGGGGGTTTACCAAAGTGGTGCACCTGCGAAGTTACTTCTTCAACCGGCCGCAAAGAGAGGGTGAGACCCTCATGCAGTACTCTAATGCCCTGCAGGAAACATTGAATGAGATAAGGCGGCGAGACCCAGTGGCTATGGGGGCCTTCCCTGAAGTAGAATGGCCGAGTGATTATGGCTCAGATGGGAATTGACCGCAGGACCCTGACTACAGGGCAACAACAGCTGCTGGACGATACCCTCTGGGAATTCCAGGAGGCGTTCTCAAGACATAATGAAGACTTCGGGTGTGCTTCTACCATCGAGCATGAAATCCCCACAGGCGATGCCCCGCCCATCCGAGAACGGTACCGACAAATCCCGCCCAAAATGTACCAGGAAGTGAAAGACATGGTGGCCAGCATGCTTCAGAAATGGGTGATTAAAGAGAGTCAAAGTCCCTGGGCCGCCCCAGTTGTTTTGGTACGAAAAAAAGATGGCAGTCTCAGATTCTGCGTAGACTACAGGAAGCTAAATGCCCAGACCATTCGTGATGCCTATCCCCTCCCGCGGATGGAAGAGTCGCTGTTCTTTTCAACCCTTGACCTGGCCAGCGGATACTGGCAGGTACCAGTGGCTGAGAAGGATAGGGCAAAGACAGCTTTCATTCTGCCTATGGGACTCTGAGTTCAATCGGATGTAGTTTGGGCTTTCCAACGCCCCAGGGACATTCCAGCGGCTGATGGAACACTGTCTGGGGGATCTTAACTTTGAGTCGGTGCTGATCTACCTGGACGTTGGGGTGGGGGTCGGGAATTCGTTCGACCATCTTCGGAAACCGCGGCAGGTTCTAGAACGACTACGAGACCATGGGCTTAAGATCAAGCCAAAGAAGTGCCAGCTCTTCCAGCAGCGAATAGAGTACTTGGGGCATGTGGTCACTTCAGAAGGCGGTCTGGAAGCAGTCCAAAACTGGCCTTGGCCGTGTACACTACAAGAGGTGCGGGCATTCCTGGGACTGGCTGGGTATTACCGAAAGTTTATACCCCGTTTCGCTCATCTGACAGGCCCCTTAAATGAGTTACTTAGGGATACTGCTGGGGGTCCAAAGAATCGCCCTATTGAGTGGGGACCTCGGCAGCAAGAGGCTTTTGAAGCGGTAAAAGAGGCGCTGACCAGTGCTCCAATTCTGGCCTATGCGCGGTTCGACACCCCCTTTCTGCTGTATACTGACGGTAGTCTACATGGGTTGGGGGCTGTGCTGTCCCAAGTCCAGGAGGGACGAGAGAGGGTAATTGCCTATGCCAGTCGGTCCTTGCGGGAGTCAGAGCGCAATCCTGACAATTATAGCTCCTTTAAGTTGGAATTGTTGGCCCTGGTGTGGGCCATGACTGAAAGGTTCGCAGAGTACCTGACAGGTGCAGAGGTGACTGTCATGACCGACAACAACCCATTGGCGCATTTGGAGAACGCTAAGCTTGGAGCCCTCGAGCAGAGATGGGTGGCACGACTCTCAAAATACCAATTCCGCATTAAGTTCCGGTCAGGGAGGGAAAATGGGAATGCCGATGCCCTCTCTCGGGTCCCAGTCAGACTACCATCCCGCAGCATTGATGAGGAATTAGAGGACACTGAAATGCCCGACTTTAGCCAGTTCCCTGCATTCCAGGACGTGGCACACTCAAGTGGGGTGGTGTCTGGGATGGTGTTGGGAAAGACAGTGGCTGATTGGCAGAGGGTCCAGGATGGTTGCCCAGATTTACAGAAAGTGAAGGGGTGGGTCCGGTCTCGGGTCTGGCCCCGACCAGAGGAGCAGGCCCAGCTGACTCAGGAGGGGCAAAAGCTGTTGAGGCAGTGGGATAAGCTGAGTGTTTCCCAGGGTCTCCTGTGCCGGACCATCTACTTACAATCAGAGTTGCAGCACAGACAACAGATTGTTATCCCCATGTCATTAGGACCAGAGGCCGCTAGGGAAGCCCATGAGAGAGGCGCCCATTTTGGGAGTCACAAAACCTATAAGTGGCTTCAACGACTGGTTTACTGCCCTGACTTGTTAAGCATGGTGTCTGAAGCTTGCCTCAAGTGTCGTACCTGTGGGTTAAGTAAGAGCACTGAACAGCGGGCTCCCGTTCAGACCATCCGGACATCTGCGCCCCTAGAGCTCCTGATGATTGACTATGTGCAGATTGGGTACTCTGCCTCTGGGCATTCGTACTGCTTGGTCATGACAGACCATTTCACTAAGTATGCCGTGGCTGTACCCACTAGGGATCAGACTGCAGAGTCTGCTGCTGAGGCGGTCTGCAAGCACTTTATACAGGTGTTTGGGTGCCCACAGAGGATACATTCCGACCAAGGGGCTATAATGAGCGAACTGTACCACTTGTATGGGATTGAGCGTTCCCGTACTACTCCGTATCATCCGCAGGGGAACGGAGCTTGTGAGAGGTTTAACCGCACCCTTATCCAGATGCTGCGGACTTTAGAGGACAGCCAGAAGGCTAGGTGGCCTGAGTACCTGCCTGAGCTGATGTGGGCCTATAACAATAGGGTGCACAGTACCACAGGTTACTCCCCACACATGTTGATGTTCGGAAGACCAGGTCGAGAGATTGAGGATCTTCACATGCCCAGTCCGACAGAATCACCACTACCACGGCCTGGGTCCAGGAACACCGCCGCCGACTGCGGACGGTTCACAAGGTTGTAGGAGAGCGTCTGAAACAAGTGGTGCATCCTAACCCGAGGCCTGTGCAGAGAGACAGTTTTGCCCCAGGTGATCGGGTCATGGTCAGGAGTAAGAGGCCATCTGGGAAGTTGGATGGGAGGTGGGAGGCGGTCCCATATGTGGTCAAGAGAAGGGTGGACCCTGCCATCCCAGTCTACGAGGTAGAGCCGATAGGGACAGGGGGCCCATCACGAAATCTGCACAGAAATATGTTGAGGCGCTGTGATTTTGAAGTGCCTGAAACTATGCCCGAAGTACCTACCCCTGTCCAGCAGCCTCCCTTAGTCGAAGAATGGTGGGCTGTCTCATTGCTGGTGTCAACTGAGGTTCCAACTGGGACAATCTTGCCACCCAGTGAGAGAGTGGAGCAGCCAACAGCTCCTTCCCCAGGGGATGTGCCTGAAGCCCCTGAGCCCATAGCCCCACGTAGGACGCCCAGAACCAACGCTGGTGTACCTCCCCAGCGCTATGCGCAAGACGAGTTTGTGTGGGGAGGGTTGTCGAGGACGCCAACTTCTAGTGGGGTGGGATAGTGGAACAGCCTCCCTGTGTTTTCCAAGTAAAATCCCATGCATGACAGTTGTGAAATATTTATTTGTATTCTACTGTTTGGCCACAAGATGTCCAGCTTCCAGTATATGCAAATAAGGGACATGTAGCAGCCGTTTTAGAAGCTGCTAGAAACTCAGAGAAGAACTGACAGGGACAGTTGAGCTAAAGGAGCCAGGATTCACAGTCATTTCAGGGACAAAGGAGAGCCTGCCTGTCTATACAGACGCCATCATAGAGAGAGAGAGAGAACTCCTGGATAAGGAGGACAAGCTACCAGGATAGCGAGGACTGTCTGCAGCCGGACCATCCACTCCATCCATCTGCACCTGAGAAAAGGAATTGCTGGCCATCTTTAAGGTACCTCAGCGGATGCGTGCACGCCAACGAGCTCAGGACTGTGAGAAGGCCTGCTATTAGTTTAGTTAGTTTAGGCTCAGTTACAGGCCAAAGGAGGGTTTCCCAAATACATCCTCCTGTTCAGGACTTGGAGAGTTTACTAGTGCACCATTAGCTACTTGAACCGGTTCATCTGTGAGGTAAAGTCTGTTTCATATGTGTGTTTGGGAGGGAAGTGGGTAAATCATTTAAGCTGCTGTGCTGCACCATGAGCCCATGCAACCGCCACCACACACAATTGTTTCCGTTGGTGATTGCGGTATTAAGAAGGTAAGGGGTTATTGGCCTTTCCGAACCCCACGGTTAGGTAAAGTTACCGGGCATCCAGAGAGTACACTTCTGGCGGCGCGCTGTGCAGCACAGGGGCCCAGGATACGTATTTGTACATTTGTGTTTGGGGGATCTGTTCACCATCTTGTTTCAGAGAATTCAGTAAAACAAACCGTTGTTGAGCTGGTGTTGGAGTCGTGTTCTTTGTCCGTGACTTCGCTGTATTCCGGAAAACCTGCCCTTGGTACTCGGCTTACACGCGCGGGGAGATAAGTGACATGTCAATTACGTGCAGCGAATAAACGCCGCAAGTAATCCCAAAACACACGCGTACTGTAAGCACTGCAGTACATCGTGTGAACATACCCTTAGTCTTGCTTCTCTGTTCTCCACCAGGTATGGAAGGACTATCTCTAACATATTCAACTTTTAGAGTAGATGTAATCATAGTCTGTAAATTGAAAGCGTTGAGAGGCTCACGACCAAGAATCCCACTGCAAAGAAGTCCCGGTCAGACCTTGTGCTCCTGTATATGTCCAGTATGTGCTTTCAGTCTGGCTAAACAAACAGAATTCAAGGAGTTAATTTCCAGGAGAATTGGATCTAAGCTGGAGCGGTCCTTAATGATTCTTTCACACAGTGCATTTTTGAGGAGTTTTTGTTTTTTTTTTTTTTTTGCAGGAAGGCACCACAATTAATGCTGTACATTGCTGCACAAAAAAAGGCAAAAATCACGGTAAAAAATCGCATATTTCGCTCATTTTGTGCAGCATGAACAGCTTATTCTGTGACTTCTGCACAAAAAAACGCATTAAAACAATGGCACTGTGAGAAACAATCCTTAAAGGGGTTGTCTCGTACAAGGTATTGCTTTTTATGTTAAAGTCTTGCAAAAACAAGTCACTTTGAATATGTGTCTAAAGTGTCCTACTTATTCTAGTTCCCCTTTAAGGGCTGCATCACCAAAGTTGCAAGCTACAGACCTGTTTGATTTACTCCTGATTAGGCTGCCAGCTGAGTTGCTTAGCTACAGACTGTTACTGCAGCTAGTGGAAGTCAGTAAACACCTGAATTCAAAGTGAAACCAAAAAACAGGATGAGGAAGATGAATCAATGTAGTGAGGAGAACCCCTTTAAGGACCGCTCCAGGCTGTGATGCTTACAGGATTGTCTCCCACAGGGTTTCAAGATGCATGAAGATTCTCGTCCTTCTGGCTTCATCTAGATTTGCTATACCGCCTTGCTTGTTCACACTGAAGCTCCGCTTTCAGATGCTAATTAGATGATTAGCTTCTCAAATACTCTAAGGACTTTTATCTGAGTCCCCAAAATAACAAGGCCTAATTACGAGGCGCTTTTCTTGGTAATCAAGCTTTTATGTTTGCAGCATAGGACACTGACTGTACTGCCAACCTGTTGAGCTCATCTGTATCTCATGAACAACAGCCCGGAGTTTGTTTACAGGTCAGTTACTGAGGAACTGAAATAGCATGAGGTAATAAATCAACTTGTTATCCTCTTTAGGAAAGAGGAACAATGCTAATATATTTTGGAAATGCTTTATTTTGTGTCCTACAATTTGAAACTATTTTGTGCGAGACAACCATTAGTTGAAATGAGTGTAATAAAAAGAAGAATTCCATGTATTCACTTTGCCAGAAAATAGAGTTCTACAGAGAGTTCAGACGGGATTATGTCTGCTCTCATACTTCTGCACTACATAAGGGGATCCGCCACCAATACCACGAGTGAGAGAACATCGCCCCATCTAGTGTGTGCACTGGGGAAGTAACCCATCTACCAGGCTGGCAGGACCTCCCTTTCACTGTTAGTCTTCCCAGGGGATCTGAAGGTATGGTTTGGAGCATAGCCACCATGACCGCATTAAATATTATGCCTCCTCTTTTAGCGCTCTGGGTCATTACACATGCTTTGTCATGCATGGGATCTTGGTATGGTCAGCTATCTCCTCTTCACTAATGCGCTTGATTAGCATCTCCTCTAAGAAGTGGAGACAGCTCCACAGGAATGTCACTTCCATACACTGGCAAGAATGAGAGAAGCAAGACGAAGATCGTATGAAACTGTCTAGTGTAACTTTCTTTAGCTCTTGCAACTATCATAGCTCAGCTTTCATTACATAGTTCTCTGAAAGAAATGAAGGGGAACTCGGGATACTTGCAACAAAGAAAGTCTTAGGCATGTTCCCCACGGACGGTTTTAGGACGGTTTGCGGTTATTCAGACTGCTGAAAAACGGCCGAAAATGAGCTCAATGCTGCTCTATGGAAAACCCGTGCAAGAGTCTGTTACGACGATCTGTACATCTCAATGGGAGGGCTTTCCTGCTCATTGTCGGCGAAGTAGCCCCCCCCTCCCCCTCCACGCATGGGACTAGCGCAAAACAGGAAATTCAAGCGGCAATCGACCTTATTTGTCCTGTGAGTGGGATTAAGCGGACCTTGCCTAGAAATTTTCATACTGTCACCTCTGCACATCACCTAACGATATGTATGAGTAAAATCAATGTTGTGGTGACTTTTCAATCGTTTTTTTGCATGTTTAATGTCACCTGTAAATAAAGTGTACATGTGCACTATTCCAGTATATTAGCACCGCAAAATACAGTTATATGTGAGGAAGAAACTGCCGCAATTTGCACTGCGTTTACGTTTGATTAGCTTGTGTAACATACACTAGTTACATTGCTTTATTACTGCCAATACTTACAAAGTCCCATAGAGGATGTATCTACTATAATGTCACTTTTGTAGTAAGTATACCCTTATCATTAGCTTAACATGGGAAAATTGTCAATAACGGTTACAAATTCAGATTTTTTTTCTTTGACTCAAGGAAACTTTAATCTATTTGCTTGTGTCATACAAGTTTCTACTAGATCACTGACCACTCTCATGCTCCTGTGCATCATGGTCACATCGCTCCTGTGAGTGTTACTACAACACGGTGCTGTTTATCTATTGATGCAGCTTACCAGGCCTGGTTTGCATGCTACAGCACCTGGCTTCTATGCAGCTCTAAGTGGAATGTCCGGTAACCTACACCTGAATTCAAAGAGAAACCAAAAAAACAGGACTGAGGTAAGATGAATCAATGTAGTGAGAGAACCCCTTTAAGGACCGCTCCAGGCTGCTGACTGCTTAAGTGGAGAAAGGAGTGTAATAAAAAAGAAGAATTCCATGTATTGCACTTTGCCAGAAAATAGTTTAACAGAGTGTTCAGACGGGATTACTGTCTGCTCTCCTACTTCTGCACTACATCAAGGGGATCCCCGCCACCAATACCACAGGCAGGAGAGAACAATCGCCACCATCAGTGTGTGCACTGGGGGAGTAACCACATCTACCAGGCTGCAGGACCCCCTTTCACTGTAGCTTCCCCAGGGGAGCATGAGAGGTATGGTTGGAGCATAGCCACCATGACCGCATCAAACTATTACTGCTCCCCTCCTCTTCGCTGCTGCTCTGGGGCATTACACATGCTTTGCTTCATGCAGTGGGATTCTTGGTATGGTCAGCTCTTTCCCTCTTCACTACAATTGCGCTTGATTCGCATCTCCTCTAAGAAGTGGAGACAAGCTTCCGAAATAGTCGACTCTCCATACCTGGCAGAGAAGAGAGAAGCAAGACGAAAGGCCTCATGTATGAAAACTGTCTAGGTGTAAGACTTTCTTTGTTGCTCATAGCAACTAGTCAGCGCTCAGCTTTCATTACATATAGTTCTCTGAAAAAATGAAAGGGGAACTCGGGTTCCTATGGGCAACAAAGAAAGTCTTAGGGCATGTCCCCACGGCACGGGTTTTCGGACGGTTTGCGGTTTTTCAGACTGCCGAAAATGAGCACAATGCTGCTCTAGGGAAAACCCGTGCAGCAGTCTGGTTACCGGACGGAATCTGTACATCTCAATGGGGAGGGCTTTTCTCTGCTCATTGCGGAGAAAAGCCCCCCCCCTCCCCCTCCACGGCCATGGGGACAGCCGCAAAACAGGCCAAATACCAGCCGGCAAATCGACCATTATTTGTCCTGTGCAGTGGGAATGCGCCCTTAGACCTAGAAAGTTTTCATACATGTCCACCTCTGCACATCTACCATAACGAATGTATGAGTAAAATCAATGTTGATGGTGACTTTTCAATCGTATTTTGCATGTTTAATGTACACCTGTAAAAAGAAGTGACATGTCACTACTTCCAGGTATATTATGCACCGCAAAATACAGTTATATGTGAGGAAGAAATCTGCCTCGCTATATTGCACGGCGTTTACGCTTTGAAATTAGACTTGTGTGAACATACACTTAGTTACATCATTGCATTTATTAACTGCTCATTATACTTACAGAAGTCCCATCAGAGGGAAAATGTATCTACCTATAATGTTCAGTTTTGTACTTAAATGGGTATACCCCTTCATTCATTAGCTTAAAACCTATGGGAAAATGTCAATAAAAACGGTTACCAAATATTCAGATTTTTTTTCTTTGCTCAGGAGACTTTATCTATTGCTTGTGTAAACAAGTTTCTCTAGATCACTGACCACCTCTCGATGCTCTGTGCAACCATGGTCACATCGCTCCCTGTTGAGTGTTACCTTCAACACAGGTGCTTGTTTATCTATGTTACTGACAAGCTTTCACCCTTTAGAGCTCTGTAGCTTTGTGCACTGCAGTTTACAAGCCCCCTGCACTCATTGTACTCTAAGGCCATGTTCACACGGCTTAATCCTGGACATATTTCAGTCCATAATTACGCAACGGAGTGCGCATATTACGAGCTGAATACGTCCTAGTAACTACGGTAATCCATAGTTCTCATAGAGAACTATGGATTACATCTCCTCTCCCTGCTCGGCGAATACGCCGAGGGGGGAGATAATTGACATGTGAATTACCAGCGGCGTATACGCGCCGCTGGTAATGAATGTCTATGGGCCGGCGAGGTGCCGACCCCCGCTCCCTCCCCGGCCACACGGCGTAATTGCGGGGCGTAATTACGTCCCGCAGTTAAGCCGTGTGAACGTAGCCTAACGGGACAGCTAGGAATAACAGAGCTGATATGCCATTCACTATTATAGACCCACCCACAGTCTAACCATGAAGTGTGAGCCTGAAGCTGGCTATGGCTCTGTAAAACAGCATGGTAAGACAACCCCTTTAAAGAGTTCCCATCTCCTAAGTGCCAGGTTACAAGACTGCAACGAACTGACCAAAGAGCAACGAGAGGTGGTTTTGCATGTGGGGTACTCTGTTCTATTCTATGGGAGTTTCAAGTACAACCGAGTGAGTGTTGCCAACTGAACTCGGTACGCCCATTGAGATAAACAGAAAGTGCCACAGATGTGATGCCACCTCTTCAATCACATCTTAAGGGGCCATTCTCAAGATAGATCCCACCTCTGGGACTAAATGTGCCGTAAATGTCCTTTAATCACATAAGTAGGTCAACTTCTTTTATGATGCTGATAGAAAGTTACACACTGCAGTCTTGGACTACTGAACGTAAAATATCCGGTGACAGCAGAAGAGAACAGCAATGTATGAATGAAGCTCTGACCTACATTCTAGAGGAATTTATAACATTAAAAGCTTTTTTTTGCTCATTCTTTGCTGGATCTGAACATTTTGTTCTACTATGTGGCCATTGTATGGCTTATTACTTGCTACTTTTGACTGTATCGATTTGCACTGTGAGACAGCATTGTTTAAACATTGTATGATTGTATTATTTATAGACTTTTTTTTCACCTCTGGGTTATTATATATTTTTATATCTGAGGCTATCAAGTGTTGCATGTATCTGCTGTGATATTCTGAAATTCATTTTTCCAGTTAGTGATAATGTTTTTTTTGTAACCTCGTGTGGTTTCCTCTGTGCTAGGGGTCTTGCATTGCATGGTGTGAAGAGTATGAATCAGACAGTAAGTGGTAATTCTGCACCACTTTGCTAGTAAACCTGGCAGCAGATGCATATCGGGTTCTTTTAAAGTGTGTGTGTGTATGTATATATATATATATATATATATATATACGCACATTTGAAACCAGAAGTTTACATACACTTTATAAAAAGACACATCTGCATGTTTTCTTGTTATCTAACTTGAAATCAGGATAATCCTAACCCATTTTAGGTCAATTAGGATTACCACAATTATTTATATTTACCAAATGCCAGAATGAGAGAGCGAGAATGTTTTAAGGCATTTTTATTCATTTCTGCAAGTCAAAAGTTTACATACATTTCATTAGTATTTGATAGCATTGCACTTAAACTATATGACTTGGGTCAAACGGTTTGGATATCCTTCCACAAGCTTCTCGCAATAGTTGGTAGGAATTTTGTCCCATTCCTCCTGATAGAACTGGTGTAACTGAGCCATGTTTGTAGGTCACCTTGCTTGCACCTGCCTTTTCAGCTTTGCCCATACATTTTCAATAGGATTTAGATCAGGGCTTTGTGATGGCCACTCCAAAACATGGAGTTGGTTTTCCTTAAGCCACTTTGTAACCAGTTTGGCAGTATGCTTAGGGTCATTGTCCATTTGAAAGACCCATTTCCGCCCAAGCTTTAATTTTCTAGCTATCTTGAGATGTTGATTCAGTATTGCCATCTATTTTGTGAAGTGCCCCAGTCCCTCCTGCAGCAACACAACCCCACAACATTATGCTGCCACCCCCCAAGTTTTGCAGTTGGGATGGTGTTCTTAGACTTCCAAGCTTCTCTCTTTTTCCTCAAAACATAATGATGGTGATTATGGCCAAACAGTTCAATTTTAGTTTTGTCAGACCACAGGACATGTCTCCAAAAATGTAGGTACTTGTTCCTGGGTGCAGTTGCAAACATTAATCTAGCTTTTATATGTTTATTTTGGAGTCATGGCTTCTTCTTGGCAGAGTGGCCATTCAGCCCATGTTGATACAGTACTAGTTTCACTGTGAATAATGACACATTCTTACCAGCTTCTGCCAGCATCTTCACAAGGTCTTTTGTTCTTGGATTGATATGGACATGTCATATCAAACCACATTCATCTCTGAGACACAGAACCGGTCTCCTTCCTGAGCGCCGTGACAGCTGGACATTCCCATCTTGTTTGTACTTGCGTATAATTGTTTGTACAGATGAACGAGGCACCTTCAATTATCTGTAAATTGCACCCAAGGATGAACCAGACTTGTGCAAGTCCACAGTTCTCTTCCTGATGTCTTGGCTGGCTTCTTTAATCTTTCCCATGATGTTACACACACAAGCAGTGTGTCTCTGGTGTGCATTAAAAAAAAAAAAAAATCTACAGATGTGCCTCTAACTCAGATGTTGCCAATAAACCAGAAGCTTCCAAAGACATGACCGCATCAAATGTGCTGTCCCAAATTGTTTAAAGGCATAGTAATTCTAGTGTATATGATGTGTGTGTGTGTGTGTGTGTGTGTGTATATATATATTATATATATATATATATATATATATATATATATATATATATATATATATTTAGAAATGTCATGTCTGGAAGAACTGTATCAGTAAAAAAACAAAAGCTCCATGTGTCCTATGCTGAGACATTAAAGGGGTTTTCTCACCACGCAGTTTCAGAGTCACAAATGGCTTTGGACTCACCTTTCCTGGTTAGGCTATGGGTGGATCTATATCAGTGTTTGCTATTGCTTGTTATTCCTGCTACTTTGACATGACTGCTGGCAATTTATAAATTGTAGTATACAAGGCTACAGAGCTCAAGAGGGTAAAGGCTTTAAATTTACTCAAGTAAACAAAGTGTGTTGCTAGAGATAAGACTGCAGGGAGTGACTCATGAACAAACTGACTGATGGCAGTTTAGATTAATCAGATAGGAAACAGAGAAGAGAGGTGGGTAAAGATGGTCAGTAACCAAGAGGAAATAAAATCTTCATCTCCTGACCAAAAAAAAAATCAACAAAGCAATATATTTGGTAATGGTCTTCATTTACCTTTCCCCACATGTTAAAACCTAATCATCGTGTGAAAAAAAAACACTACACTGTTTAAGCCATTTTTATATTCTCATACATAGGTAGATAGCATTGGGGGGGATCACTGTATTCACAAGGGCAGCATTGGGTTGGGATTGATAGGCTGCTATGAAATCATGCATGTATGTATATATAACTGCCTATCTGTCAATGCAGAGAATGGAGGGGAGGCAGGAGGTCTATGCCCTCGTGAATACAGTGGACTCAAAATGGTCAGTCTGCTATGTTGTTTCATTGCTCCTATTAATAAAGTAGCAGGAAAATTTTGTGCTGTTTGTACAAGTACAGACATATAGCTTAAATCTGCTGCTTTTACATAGGGCAGCAAAGCTGACCGATCCAATATGAGAAAAGCAGTGGCTGTCATTTTTTTTTTTTTTTCCAGATTTGAACTGGCCCACAGAGGAAACTCCAAGAGGGCCCCTGGGAATGGTGGGACCCTGGGGCTGCTTTTGAGGGAGAAAGGCAGAGATACAGTGGCAAAAGCAAGAGGCAGAGTGCAAGAGTCATGTCTAGTTTGTGCTGTTATGTGCAGTAGCTGCAGAGTGGGCTCGAACTATTAAAGGGGTTCTCTCACTAAATTGATTCATTTTACCTCAGTCCTGTTTTCTTGGTTTCACTTTGAATTCAGGGGCGTGTTTACTGGCTTCTACCAGATCTATAGTTATAGCAACCAGTGCTGACAGCCGATCATGAGACTGAGCAGGTCTGTAGCTATAGTGACCTGAGGAGCTGATGCAGCCCATACATCAGGGGATATCTAGGAATAGGTAGGATACTGTTAATGGACACATATTGAAAAGAGACTTGTTTTTGCAAGATCTTTAATAAAAAAATCTTTTAGTTAGACAAACCATTTAACTCCAATCGTGGATACCAATCACAGGAAACGCAGAATGACACTTTCCATTTTATTATGGGTTTTTTTTTTTTTAAGCTAAAGTTTAATGCGCTTGCTGAGCTTGCCTTTCTTTTCAGAAGAAAATTGTGGCCCCTTGTATGAAAACTGAGTTCTGACTTTTCTTGTTACCCATGGCAACTAATCAGCGCTCCTCTTTCATATAGTGATCTGAAAACAATGATCGGGGGCACTGATTGGTTGCTATTGGCAACAAAGAAAGTGTTCGTGCTAGACAGTTTTCATACATAAGGCCCTGTGTGCATATTAGTGCTCCTTATGAGAAGAGCTGATCTGTGTTTTTTGGAAGTACTCAAGGGCTTGCAGTGGTATCCGATCTGTGGAGTCAGATATCCAGTTACAAAGATAGGGTTGTGACATCCTGACAAACCACCACTGTTCACACAGCCCTGCAGAGGAGCTACAAACTTATCTCAATTTCCATATTCTTGCAAAGAACACAATGCCTTTTGCTTTCCTTTATTACAGGTCATAAAGTAGATGAGAACATTCAGTCTGAAGTCTCTATCTGTTCTATTTCCGCCCGCTCTGTTATCTGGGCATGAATTTAATAAGCATGTGCTACACAGTGTAACTATTATCAAAGTGCGAACTGTGACCATGTAAAAAAAAAAGTAGAACTTTCTTATTTACAATGAGAAATAAGTACAGTTAGACACCGTTTTTAGTCTCTGTTCACATTACATTTGTGCCCTGCATTCCTTTTACAACTGAGCGAACTGTTGCCCTGGGTTCAAGTTTTGCAGCAAAATTTGTCTTTTACAGAGTTCAGAATTTGAAATTCAGCCACAGTGAATGACAAAACCATCTAACCAGGATTGTGATGTGTACCAATCCCATCCTCCCCCCCTTAAATGTTGGTCAACCACCAATCTGATGCAATGTATTGCCTTCTGAAATGCTTAGCTAATGCCATTGTGCTACAGTTAAAGGGAGTCTATCAGCAATTTGAGCCCTGCTGACAGACTCCCTATAGTGCTGAGGAAGTGAGCTATCTCTTTTTACTCCTTAAGGCACAGGCGTTTATTTATTTTTTAAGTTTTAGCTTCCCTGCGTTTCAACAATCAATAACTTTTTTTTTTTTTTTTTAAGTGACACAGTTGTATGAGGACTTGTTTTACGTGGGAGAAGTTGTATTTTTGCAGGACGCAGTTTACGTTTAGAAATCACTGCAGAATTGTCTACAGGTTATTACGGTTGTGTAGATGCCTAATATGTGTAGGGTTTTTGTGTGTGATATATGCAAAATTATTTTTCTACACTTTCTTTGCATTTTTCTTTTAATTCCAACGGATAACTAACACTTTTTTTTTTTTTTTTCTTCCCCCACACAATTAGTAATGTATTAGCTGTGTCATATTGACACATGAAGCTGTCAGGGCATCACCCAGTGAGCCCTGACCACAGGCTTCCTATACAGCCAGCCCTGGGACTACTCTAGGTCCCCAGGGCTGACCGTATAGAGGTTTCCCAGTGTACATTGGGTCACTAGGAGTCCCGATTCCCCCAGTGAAGCAGAGGAACGCCCTTTGATTATGCCGTGGTCACAGACCATGGTAATCGAAGGGTTAAGCGCTGCTTTACAAACAGAGCTGTTAACTACAGCCCTGTTACTAGTGCAGTTGCAATGCTGTGAGCCGCAAAACTTTCTGCAACAATGTCTCTAGACGTCACTGCAGAAAGAAGACCTGCACCACCCGCCATCTAGAGTTAAGGGGTTAAGCATCCAAAGGTCTTTGCTTCCCGATTCCTCCACTAAGCTCTAAGTTATGGTGCTAGTGCAGATTTAGGCATTGTATGGCCCGCAGGCCACATCCGGCCCCCTAAGTGACTCTGACCAGCCCACGTGAGACTTCCCGACATTACATGCAACTCAGTCGTCCCTGGTGCCGCCGCCATCCGCCAACCATTAAGGTCCCAAGTCGATACCAGTCGCTAAACTATCAGCTTGGGCCTTGGCAACAGTCGATGGTGCCGGGGACTAACTGTATGTGCGTCCTCTGCTCCGCAGAATACGCTGAGCCACAAACAGGCTTGCAGCTCACTGTAGTACATACCACAGGCAGTGAGAGCGTCATCACTCTGCCTGCATGGCCAGTGCAGGAAGAAGATGAAGCTACAGGGAATGGGATATTCTCTCCGCCTGCTGTGGAACATATAACCTGCCTATATACCTACTGGGGGACCTATAACCTGCCTATATACCCACTGGGGGACCTGTAACCTGCCTATATACCCACTGGGGGACATATAACCTGCCTATATACCCACCGGGGGACCTATAACCTGCCTAAATACCTGCTGGGGGACATATAACTTACGACTGTTAGTGACTTCACAACGCAATTGACTCCGGGGTCTATAGTATATAGGTATTGAGTAGAACGGAGTTAAATATATTAGTCTGGCCCTCTGAAACCATTCCAATTTCTCATATGGCCCCATGGGAAAATTACTTGCCCACCTCTGCTCTAGTGTCGAATTTTAGGCCGTAAGCTGTAATATAGCTGATGGAAGGGACTAGAGAAAGACCCAGGCCAGTTAAAATCTTTGTCCAGAGGTTCCATTTGGAAAGGAAAATATAGCACAGTACTCGGGGCTATTTTTTTCCATTACAATGAAAGAAACCCAGTAGACCCCACTGTCTGCAATCGGTGTCTGGCATGTAACAGATCTGGCACCACCATCAGTGACTGAGACTTTAAACAAAATCTCAGATGCAGGTGTGACTTGGGCCTCCGTGTAGAGGGCTCTGGCCACTTAAAACAAATGGTCCATATCCTGGGCTCTTGCGATTGTGGTGGCAGCTTTCCTTAGTAATGTAACCTTTGTGATAATCAGTCATACTGTTTTCAGTTCTCTAGGTAGTTCTGTCAGCAGTTTTGAGGGCTAAAACCTGCCGACAGACCCCCTTCAAGGTACAAGCATGTTTCAGCCACTGTAATGGTTAAACAATGGGTACTTACTTGTGGATGCTCCATCAATCACTTCTAATTTCATTAAGTCAGTAATAATGACCACTTCTTACCTAAGCTATCAGGGGGTCACCGGCAGCATGTGACTTCAGTACAACCCCTCTTTGTGTAGCATGTGTGGACAATGACCAGTCAGTTTAGTTACATCTTGCATGGCACATGCCAGTTTATCACCAACCACAGAATTATGACACCGTGTTTGCTAATATTTGATCTAACTAGTCAAACCACAATGAAAAAAGTCTGTCCATGAACACTACTGAGCATTCTCCAAGAGTGCATGTGCCAATATATAAATGGTTAAGTACTGTGTTTTCTTGTACACTGTATTCTTCCATCCCTCTTACAAACATTTGCTCCATGCAGGTGCCATGTCTCACTGGTAAAAGCTGTCAAAAAAATGCACCAAAACAGGACATGTGGTAGAGGGAGGGTTTCTGTCTGTGGGTGGAGAGGGAGGTTATCGTGAGGATAGGGAAGAGCAGAGGAAGATGTTTTCATAACATGAATGAAGAGCACAGGTAGAAGACCCAATGACCTATCCACTCCATTGCCCTGACACTTTGGGCCACATGTATGAACCTGTTGAGGTCTAAAACTCACTTATTGCCCATAGGTTAGAAACAGTGTTTTGTGGATAATAGGCTGCTTCTGAAACCTGTGGAATGCCTCCTCTGACCATTGAAGAGTCCATGTGCAGAGCACACACATCCTAGAACAGTCACACCAGCTTATACACATTTAGGCTATGTTCACACGGCTTAAAATGGGAAATTTCAGTCCTTAAATTTCGTGCCGTATGGGGCGAATTTACGGCTGGATACGTCCCAGTCATTACGGTAATCCACAGTTCTCATAGTGAACTATGGATTACATCTCCCTCCCCTGCTCGGCGAATACGCCGTTGGGGGAGATAAGTACAGGGGCATTTACTAGCGGCGTATACGCACCGCAGTAATGTTGTCATGTGCGGGCCCCCCCGTCCACAGGCGTAATTGGGGGCAAATTTACGCCTGAAAAATAACTGTTTAACAACCTACACCCCGGAAACCTCTAAAAACAGGCCATATATGCAAGCAATTTTCTACTTCTGGTACAAATAACAAGTGACAACACCATAGTCTGATCAAATTTTCCACCAAAACTAAGCGGGTTTTAAGTTTTATTAGGACTTTTTGCAGTCCTACAATAAAGACTTAAAATGTACAGAAGACTAGCGCTTTAGGTAAGTGGTTTAGCATAAATTTAAACAACAAAAGGTAGTAATTCAAGTATGGGATATATTGCCAAAAACCCCTTTTAAAATTAAGAGGGGAAATTTTTCCAAAAAATTCAAATTGGGCCCACTTCGCCAAATTTACCCGACAAAATTAAATTCGGTCTTTCATAAAATGTTTGTTTTAGTATACTGCATAGACGGCCGCCACTTTTAGAATCGCTTTCCTAAAAATTCCCGGGGGCTCTTACGGTGAAAAACGCCCAAAAAAACCCAAAGGGGGGAATGTAGCCTGATAATTCAGGCAGCGAAAGCTGGAAAAAAAACAAGCTAGAGCTCAGGTGGCAACATCAGTGACAGAGTTTGGAGGTGACGGGGGGGCAGCCACAGCAGCATGAGGGAGACAGTGGCACAAAGATATTCTGGAGGGTTTCAAAAAGAGGGTAGGCCACAGAGTGGGAAAAAGACAGAGATGGAGGGAAAGGGGCAGAGCAACACAGAGGTCAACAGGGCCAATACAGGTGGAGGGGTGGGGAAAACCAGTCCCTGGGGAAAAAAGGTTTTGGGGGGCAGATGAGAAACTGTCAGCAGATGTGTGGCATCAGGCGGGGGGGGCATCAGAATAGTGGCTGAGGGAGGTATTTGGAACCCAACTCATTCCAGTTTTGGGGGGGCGCATGGCGATGTAATCTGACGCCCAAAGGGATTTTGGGGGTGGAAAACCTGGCCGCCACGCCTGATTCATCTTGACAAAGGTCAGTCATTCCCCAAACCCTGGACAAGCGGTTTTCCTTGGGGAACAATGGCCCCCCCCCGACTGAAACCCCCTCTGAGCCACACTACTGGCCGGGCAGGACCGCTTCCCACTGCAAAACCGGGAAATTGCGGCCACACACCAGTTTGGCTGCCCATAGTCCCCGGGGGACTTCTAACTGGGGGTGGAGATCTGCCAAGTAGGCCCCCCCACCTGTTGTTCGGGTTTTGCCCAGGCCTCTTTGCTGGGCAACTGCCCCCCACTACGGGTGAAGGAAGCTGCCATCATTTACTCCGATTAGGGTTTCTGCTGATGGGGCGGGGACTGCTCCTACTCCCCCCACCTTTCCCCCCGCAGCCACGGCAGTATACGTAGCCTGAAGAACCCCCCCGCAACCTTCAAGGGGGGACATGCCACACAAGGGGAGGGGGCCAACTGACTACGGGGGATTTTTCCCATAATTTGAGTTTGTCCTCCCTCTCACATGGAAAAAGGCCCCATTTTGGACCGGTATGAGGGTCCAATAGGGTGGGGAACCGAAGTCATCCCCTGCCGGATGGGGAAATATTCGCTGTCACTAGCCAGGGCAAAACAGCATGCGCGGACCCACTGCACAATTTACTCCCAGGGGGCTCCCTGCCTCCATCTCCACTGTATACGCCACGGTGCTTGCGGCATCCCTCGTCTTTCCCCATCCCATCTACCCCCCCGCGCTCCTATCCTCCTCCTTGTCCCTGGGAAAAAAATCCACTCATTTTACCAGACAATGCTTCTCTTTCCAAAGTCGTCCCCTCCTCCTCCATAATTTTTAGTCCCCCCACCGGACTCATGTGGCCACGAGAGTAACGTCACTCCCATCCCCTGCCCAGACAATTTTTTAGCATCTGTTCCAGGACATGAAGCAGTTTAATGGGGAGGGATACATTCCTCCCCTGTGTGACTTTTGTTCGCCGAGGGAAGCCCCGGTTAGAACGCGTACACCGTGTGCCCTACACATTTGATATAGGACATACTTTTGGGGGGCAACATTGGCACAGGAGCCGCACTTTTTACAACGTGAGGAGAAAGCGGCGTCTCCGTCCAATTGTTGGGTTTTCCGGGGAGGAAGCACATTCACCCATTGGGGGCCCAAAGGACAT
>JAODAL010012736.1:0-94219 GCA_025379985.1 Phyllomedusa bahiana
TTTTATTTTTTTGGGGTCATGAGGTTTGAGGTCATGCTGTGGCCCCAGGAAGGTATGTCAATGTCCAGTGAAACAAAAAATAGGGGTTTAAAAAACTCCTTTTTCCGGGGCACTTTTTAAATGTGGGGGGTATGCATTTTTGGGGCTCATGCTGTCCCCCAGGACAGGGATAGTCAATGTCCAGTTCAACTAAAATGGTGGTTGAAAGGACTCCTTTTTCCGGCACTTTTTAATCTGGGGGTCATGCAGGTTTGGGGCTCATGCTGTGGCCCAGGACAGGGAAATAGTCTATGTCCGTTGAAAACTAAAATGGTGGTTGAAAGATCCTTTTTTGGCACTTTTTAATCTGGGGTCATGCAGGTTTGGGGCTCATGCTGTGGCCTAGGACAGGTATAGTCAATGTCCATTTAAAAACTAAAATGGTGGTTGAAAGACTCCTTTTTCCGGCACTTTTTAAATGGGGGGGGGTTCATGCAGGTTTGGGGCTCATGTTTGTGGCCCAGGACAGGTATAGTAAAATGTCCAGTGAAACTAAAATGGTGATTGAAAGACTCCTTTTCCGGCACTTTTTAAATGTGGGGTCATGCAGGTTTGGGGCTCATGCTGTGGCCAGGACAGGTTAATCAATGTCCGTGAAACTAAAATGGTGGTTGAAAGACTCCTTTTTCCGGCACTTTTTAATCTGGGGTCTTTGCAGGGTTTGGGGCTCATGCTGTGGCCCGGGAAAAGGGTTTATAGTCAATGTCCAGTGAAACTAAAATGGTGGTTGAAAGACTCCATTTTCGGCACTTTTTAAATGGGGGGGGGTTCATGCAGGTTTGGGGCTCATGCTGTGGCCCAGGACAGGTATAGTAAAGTCCAGTGGAAACTAAAATGGTGGTTGAAAGACTCCTTTTTCCGGCCACTTTTTAATCTGGGGGTCATGCAGGTTTGGGGCTCATGCTGTGGCCAAGGACAGGGTTTAGTCAATGTCCATTTTCAATTTAAAATGGTGGTTGAAAGACTCCTTTTTCCGCACTTTTTAAATCTGGGGGTCCTGCGGGGTTTGGGGCTCATGCTGCGTTCCAGGACAGGGATATTCAATGTCCAGTTCAAGTAAAATGAGGGTTTTCAAATCATACTTCCTTCTGGCACTTTTAATTTGTGGGTGATGCGGTTTAAGGATCATGCTGTGGTACAAGACAGGGATAGTGAATGGTCTGTGATTTTTTTTTTCTGTGGCTTTTATAACCTAAGTGTGTTGCTTAAGATGTAGCACGTATCCATTTGACTGTTGTGGATTTTAATTCCAGCTTCTCCAGCCCTGTTTGGGTGTAAGAATGAAGGTGTTGTTGCTCTCCATAGACTTTAATGGTCATCGATCTAATCTACCATCGACCATCGATTTATTTGTCGATGACGGTCGACTATCAACCATCGACCGATGTCGATGGTCAACGTAATTCTTCAACACTAGCATTTACCACCCCCATCACCCTCTCCCAATGTAAAATTCAGCCCACTCCATACCTTTTTGCGCCCCCTTCATTTCTGCGATGAAGTGGAGCCCTAGGCAGTCGCCTATCTTAGCCTAGCCGTCATCCTGGCCCTGTGTACTAGCAAATTCCCCATTATTTTTTTTTTTTAATCATTAAATTTTTTATTGAAGAAAATTTTGTTTACAAAGGAAGAAAAACAGGACATAGTCCAGAATATAAAACAATAATAAGCCATGCAGTACTAGGAAATGCAAAACATCATGCATGATAAACAAAGCAGATAAGATCATCTTTAAAACCACGTTTCTCTTTTATATAAGGAATGCACGTAAATTCTAAAAAAAAGTACACAGGTAAGGAGTAATCATAGAGCATTAATTAGCAAAAGTCGAGCTCATCCAATCTCCATTTCGTCTCTGTTTCGACACTAAGTGGGGGGGGGGTTATGAGATTCAATTCACTTTGAAATTGTATATTAACCCTATTGACAACCTCTATGAAGTTTGGTGTGAGGGATGACTTCCAATAACTAGCAATGGTGAGTCTGGTAGCAATTAAAATATGTTGAATCCCCGTTTGATAAGAATAAGGAATTTGATCCATACCAATGTCTAATAATGCAAGTTTTCTTGTGAGAATGAATTGGGGGACAATATAATTGCTGAATCAAACCCTTACCCTGACCCAAAAAGTTGAATCACTGGCCATGACCACCACATATGTGACAAAGAACCCAGCCATACCACTGTTCCCAGCACATCTTAGAAGATCCGGGGAAGATATGGGCAGTTCGAACTGGAGTAAGATACCACTAAGGTGAATCTTCCTTGAAAGGGCCAAATGATTAAGCACTTTGAGTGCTTAGAGGTTGAGATCGACGCCTTCCCCCAATTCCTCTCCCGAGAAGGATTTAGACATCTCACTTCCCATTTGAGCATGTAGTTAGTTTAACATTCCGTCTGCACCCGTTAACGAGCATAGGCAGCCGAAAGGCCCTTCACATGGCGGGTTTATCCAATAGAAGTAATGGAAAGGGGGATCTGGGCAATGTAGAGGGAAAAAGCTAGGTAAGGAGGGAAACTGCATGCCTAATTTGCAGATAAAAACATAGAACGGGTGAGTTAGGTAAAGAGAATGGGAAGCAAGATCCTCAAATGTTCCTAAAAACCCCTTCGAAAATAGGTCCCCAAGCACTCAAACTCCTCTGGAATCCAAGGCTCTAAACGGATGTCTGGAATAGTTTCCATAAAACAGTGACGTGGGGAGTATTTCCTATTTTATATGTATTTTATGTTTACCCGCTATATGTTTCTGCCACACAGCAAGCAAATGTTGGGTGGAGCCAGGGCGTGTGCAAGAGGGGAGTTTAGGAAATCCTAATAAAGTTGCCATAAGGTGGTCCTTAACAGAGCCGAGGATAACAAGGCATTTTCAATATGTGTCCACGGTGTAAATGAGGGACATTCCAATGGAGAAAGACCGGTTCCAGAATAGAGGAAAATGCTTTATGTCCATAGATTGGGACAGCCATCCCTCCTTGCTTTTTTGGGGAGTTTAAGATACTGTTTCCGAAAAGCGAGGTTTTTTGGGACCCCAAATGAACTTTAAAATCAGGGTTTGGAGTTTCTGCAACAGGCCGTAGGAATGATAAAAGGAAGAGCTCGTGCTAGGTATAAAAACTTAGGAAGAGAAGCATCTTAGTATGGTTGATTCTAGCTATCCATGACAGAGAAAAACTCCGAATTAGTCACCTCAGCAGTTAGTGTTTGAGTACAACCCCACCCAATTCTGTTCTATGGTTTTGGAAAGGTCTGGGAAAATTTTAACTCTGATACACAATATATGAGTCCGACCATGTAAAATTAAAATGGAGCAGTTTGGATCGAATCGGGAGGGGCAATGTATGGGAAAAGTATGGTTGATTTAGTAATTTTAGTTTATACAGCGACACCTCAGCATACAACTGGAGTATTACCTAGTAGAGCCAGAACTGAAATGTTCGGTTTTTTTGGCACATAATAAGAATGTCATCTGCGTACAAACTTGCTTTATGGCAAACCTGGGCAATATCAACCCCCTGCAATTAAGGGAGATAAACCTATCATCTCTGCCAAGGGCTCAATGCATAAATCGAAAATCAATGGTGAAAGCGGACATCCTGCCTAGAACCATTAGAGATTTTAAAAAGGACTGCGACAAAAAGCCAGAGGAGTAGATGGGGGCCCAGAAGGCGAGGTATATAATGAGGTAATTCCCGTAAAGTTTGGACCAGTTAATCAAATTTAAGGAGGACCCCCCATAAGTATGCCCAACTAATGCGATTCAAATGCCTTTCTCCATTGAGAGAAAGCAGGACCGCTGGAGTTCTATCTTTATTTAGAAACTGCAAGACATTAAGAACTCGTGGGGTTTCCCATCTCTGTCTGGCGTCCCTGAACAAAAACCTACTTGGTCCGAACTGATAGGGATGGGAGAACTGCATTCACCCTATTGGCAATAATTTTTGCAAAAATTTTAATGTCCGAATTAAGCAAGGAAATCGGTTCTATAATTGACATTATGTCTGTGGTTTGCCGGTTTAGGAATAGTCAAAATTTGTGGCCGCTAACATCTCTGCAGGGGGGGGAATTTGCATTATTTGAAAGAATTAAAAGTATCTGAAGATGTTCATTAAGGGACGTTTGGAAAGAGCTTATAGTATTCATTATTAAACCCATTGGGCCTGGGGATTTGTTTAAATTTGGATTTGATTAATAGCAAGTTGGAGTTCTGTAAAGTAATAGGGGGTTGAGAGAGGTAGCTGAGCTTCTGAAACTTTGGGTAGGGGCAAAATTACTTAAAAAAAGATTGGGATCGCGGGGGTATCAACAGGCGGAAGTGGGGGTCATCTTTAAGGTTGTTTTACGCTTGGTAATATCGAGCAAAAGAGTTCACAATATCCTGTGGGTGCACTATCTTCTGGCTATTTACCATGAGTGTGAGAGATTTTAGATTTGGCCGGGAAAGCTTTTTAAACCCCTTTCGGGCTAGCAATTTCCGGGCGATCCCCTGCATATAAAAATTCCACCGAGTGGGAAAGAGAGGCTTCATATTTGTGGAGACTAAGTACTTGAAATTGATGTCTTAAAAAAACACAAGTTCTAAATGTTTAATGAGAAGGGGATTTCTTAGCAAGGCCATCAGCTTCGCGGATTTTTTCTAAACAGTTCATTTAGATTTCCTTCCTTTTTGCGTTTTTCCTAGATGCAATTTTAAGGAAAATACCTTGATGAACGCCTTGTGGGGCACCAGAGAGTGGAAGGCAGTGTTTCAGAGGCGCAGTTCAAGTCAAAATATTCCTTTAAGGAATTTTCGAATGTCATCAACAATTGGGACCCGATTTCAGCAGATAGGTGTTTAGTCTCCAAGGTGGTAAGATGGGGAGGGGAATTGGTCTACTAGCGTGGGGAGACAGGGGCATGGTGACCGACAGGTTCTAAGGGCCTATGTCAGTGGAAAAGACGATGGATTAGGGCTTGTCTATTAACAAGAAAAAAGTCTATTCGTTAGTAGGATTTTTTTAGGGGCTGAATAAATGAGAAGTCTTTTTCATCAGGATGCGGAGTACCGCAATGGATCATGTAAGTTTCCCGTGTTCAATAAAGACTTCAAGTCCTGTGTTATGGAGGGAGTGTTGTGGGACTTGTCTATGTCCCTTATCAATACCATTTTAAATCCCCGCACATAATGAGGTTGCCTCCGTGCAGGGACTTTGCTTTTCAATTACCCTAGTAATAAAATCGTTAGCTGTCGCTTATGGGCGGCATAGAGCGTTGGCAATGGTGTACTTAACCCCCCTCTGTAAGCAGTGCAAAATAATGTATCTACCATTCTCATCAGTAATCACTTGCTTAGGAGAAAAGGTAACAGTTTCTTTAATAAAGACTGCCACTGCATCTAGATCCCTCAGGTGTGTCTCTTGGAGACATACAATATCTGCCATGGATTTCAGAATGTCTCTCCAGAGGGTTGACCTATTGAAGGGCGAATTAAGTCCGTTAACATTTAAAGTTATAATTTTAATCCCCATGATGCCGGTTGGTAAGAGTGGTTTAAAAACCCAGAAATGTGCAAGGTCCAAAAACTAACTGGAGAGAGGAAATATAGAAGGTAAGAAAAACATCATAGCATACATGGCAAAAAAACTGAATAACCGTAGAACCCGTGAAGGCAGACGTAAGTACATAACATATCATGAAAAATAAGAAAAAGCAAAAACAGGTTCCCAAAAATGGGAAGAATTTCCAAGCGGGGAAAAATAGTCCGTCGGCAGGAGGTCGCATGGTCACAGAAAGAAACCCCAAAGAAAGCAAAATATAGAGGATATAAAAGGATATATAACGTTGAGCCAGGGAGAATATCAATGGCATCATCACCCCAAATCCTGGTTCAGTCAGTTGGACCAGATCTGGCTTTACGTTGTTTTTCCGACCAAATAAGGGTAATTATTTTGGTCTATCTCTTCTTATTCTTGGAGGGTATTGGATGGGGTTGTGAGTAAGTCCCAAGATTGCAGGGAAAATCTTTCAGCATTGACGGAGTGAAGCAAACGGAGGTAAATCCCGAAAGACTATAATCTTTACAGGAAATCCCCAATGGTAAGGAATCTCATGGTCTCTGAGAATTTTCGTGAATGGGGCAAATTTTTTTCTTTGGAGCATAGTCCTGCTGAAAGGTCAGGATAAATTGAGATATTTCTGAATCTATTGGGAGTTCCACCTTTTTTCCTTATGGCCTTGAGGAAATTATCTTTGGTGCAAAAGTGTTAGTTTTGCTATCAAAATCTCTGGGGGGGGAGGGGAGCAATATTTTTAGGTTTGGGAGGCGGGTGGAATCCGGTTCTACTGTGAGCTCTAATTTTTGATTTCACCCAGGGGAGGACAATAGACATCAGGTCTGCAAGAAAACGAGGGAGTGTTTCTTCTTAACAGATTCTGGAATTCCTCTGAGGCGAATGTTGTTTTGTCTTGAGCGGTCTTCAAGATCTAACACTTTGGCAGAAGCCTAAAGACTTCTTTTCTTCAAGGGCTGAGTTTGTGTCAATAAGGAGATTGTGAGATGTAGTAAGTTCAGCCATTTTTCTTTCAACATGGTCTGTTCTGGCAACCCGGTTCTGGATATCAGAGGGAAATCACCCTTTATCTGTTTAAAGTCCCCTTGCAGTGTTTCTCTGAAAGAGGTGAACATTCTCTTTAGTGACCCGTTCAGTAAGTGAGGTTGAATCCAGTGGGTATTTGGGTTTCCATTATCTACAGACTCTGGATGCGAAGAGATGGAGATAAATTGGGGAACGGTTACACATTTTTTCCGCTCCTGAGATTGAGAGAGGGTTTTTTGGAAGAATTCTGTGAGCTTGGGAGGCTTCTGTTTGTTTGGTTTTTCTACGAGGTGCCCCCCATGATGTGGAGAGAGATGTAGAAAAACAAGTTCGTGTTTTTTTTTTTTGTTTTTTTTTGTGCCACTGATTTAGAGCTTCAAAGATGGAGATTTTGTGGTATAGTCTTTTGTGTAGGAGTAGTGCAGAGAGGATTTTGCGCGGAGAAATGAAGTACTTAGTCTCCAGCAGAACTTCAGTGTTGAGGGAAGAGTTAGTTATATAAAAAGTTCTGAGTAATTTATCTTGAGTTTTCAATCATAAAGGTGGGATAGATGCTTCTGCGGCAAGGGTGCACACAGTAGTAACAGTAATAATGAGAAGGGTGCAGAGTTGTTTAATTTGTGTCTTATTTATGTTGGAAAATGTCCAGGCATCAGGTGTTTAAGATTACAAAGAGTATTCACCCGGATAATAGGCAGTTTTTTAGTAGGATTTAGGAGCCAGGTTTACATAATTAGAGAAGGGGAACCCTGTTTTGTCACAGAAGAAGCTCTCTAATGCAGCTTTATGTGTCTGTAATGGAGGCTTGCAGACTTTAGCTGGGTGTTACTCCTGTGTCTTCCTGGTGTGTTCTCTGAAAGCTGTGCTTATAATACTCCCCAGAGGTTGTGGGGGAGAAAGTTATGCTGCCAGAGGGTGTATTAAAAATACCCACTCTGATAAAAGATCTTGTGGCCTGAGCAGATACAGGTAGTTAGTTATCTGTTGCAGAGCACTGAGGCTTAAAAAGGTGCAAGATCAGGAAGCACAAGTTTTCCCTTTACTGGGTTGCATTCAATGTGAAATCAGTGGGTGTTACAGGAACTCCCAGACACTATGCTGCAGCAGAGATGATTCAGGAACCCAAAGGAAGGTAAACCCAGTATAATCTGGTGCTGGTGCAGGGTTCAGGTTTTTGCAGGAGATCACTAGGGTCACAGAAGTGTCTGCAGTCTCTGTTTCTTCTATCCATCTGAAGCTTGAAGATAACTTGCTTTTCTCAGTGTAACAAAAGCAACAAGTCTTTCTAATTAGTTTGAAGGAGAAAACTATATGTTCCACCCCAGATTAATCCGGATCTGGGGCGATAGAAGGGTTTAGTTGTGTTGAAATTAGGATATTCTCCCTGGAGCTCTCAGCTCAAGCTGCTGCTGCCATGCAGGTCCAGGCCACACCCCCAGCAAATTCACCATTATATGATAGTGACTATAGTGGCAAATGCATCCAGTTAAGGGCAGAGTTCTGGTCCCAGGACAACGACTGCAATCTATATTGGTGTGAGATGAAAGAGCTTTCCCCCGCTCTTGCTCGCACCCTATCACACTATATATTCCTGGATGCTGAATGCAGCAGCCACCACAGGTTGGTTAAGCAGGAGAAGCTGAGCCACATGTTAAAATTTGTGTAGCCAGAGCTGCTTTCTGCTACACTGCTGAGGGCAGGGAACAGGGCAAAGTGGAGGGAGATTGGATTAGACGGCTTCCTTCAACCCCCCTCACTTGGTACCACCAACATAACGCTGGGCCTTGTTATTCAGTGACTCAATGTGGGTGTTGACTGCGTGTAGTAGGAGACGCTCTCCGCTACACTGCTGTGTGGGTGGCACAGCATGGTCCTCCCGCAATCCACACCCTCTGGCTGGTGAATGTGGGCCAGAGTGTTCCCTACAGTTTAAACAATTTGGTGTCCATTCCCCCACACAAATAAATGTCTTAGTGTGTTATGTTATCATCCAACCACATGGTAGCAGTTTTTCGACTACAGACACAGGGCATATTAAGACATATATAGATGTACTGTCAGGCTTCACCCAAGTTAACCCACGTTTTTATGTACACCACCTCATATTTATGAAACATGGCTGAACCATTGTAAACCTAGCACTTCTTACCCTTTGTCTCCCCCATACACCCTAATAGATTGTAAACTCTTGCGAGTAGGGTCCTCACACCTCCTGTCTCATCTGTAAGTAGCTTTTATTGTTCAATGTATGTCTTTTTGTCTGCCCCCTCTAAATATGTAAAGGGCTACGGAGCATGTTGGCGCTATATAAAGATTATTATATATAAATTAGATCCGTGATCCATGCACACCTACCGAAACATCTTCTTCCTTTCAGAAAGAAGCCTGGATCACAGCCACAGTGATAACTTCCAATGCTATTGAAGCAACGCTGATGACAAGGGCTTGACTCCTGGCACTCATTAATATCTAGAAATATAGGAATGTGATACAAAAAGTACAGGACAATAAATATAACACATCCCAAAAACGTTCTAGAACCATTGCAATGCCTATGGCATACATAATGGAACCTTGGATCACTTTTCTTGGAGGCATCCTCCCTTCATGGAGTCAATGAGCATCTTAGAGGATGGCTTTTAATAAGAACCTTAGATCTGCTTGTACCATTGACTATTAAAAGTTGAGTAGCCCTCGGGTTTGTTTCCACAGTAGTAGGAGGGTTTCACATTCTCATCATACTTTTGGCTACGGTTGGTTAATACAATGGGAAGAAGGACTCCAGAATACCATCAAAGTTTCAAAGTTTATTTCACAGATTTTTAAAAAACAGAACAGATGCAAGGCTTGAAACTTGCTTATGATTTTCAGGCAGAGCACCAGTCCTCAGTCATAGCCTGAGCTTCCTACAACAAGAGAAGGCATAAATAGTCTATCATCTAATAAGAAAGTCAAAACACCTGTGGTAGACATGATCACATCATCATGTAGGAAAACGCAACCAAAATTTAGCGAATAAAAGCAATCCGTAAGCATAGTAAAATATAATACAGATTTCAAAATCTAATAGCCCCTATGCCATGAAGACATTAAAACTTGTTCACACACAACATGTATTTTTAAGTCAGCATAATGACATGTATGGATAGGTATGTATAATATAACCACATGCAATGTGCATAGCAAATGGAAAATGGAAACCGGGAAAAACAAAAAACAAAACAAAAAATAAAATAAATGCACAAAAACTGCACAAAACTTACACACAAAAAAGAAAGAAAAAATCACACATAAAATGCAGGTGTTTTCTGTGCATTTATCTATCTATACATACATAGACATATTTTTTTTGTATGTGCTTTTTGTGCATTCTGTGCATTTTTCCTCTCTTTTTTTGCATGTGTTTTGTGTGTTTTTTGAGCATTTTTTATTTTTATTTATTTTCTTTCTAAACTTTTATTTGTTCTCCTGTTTCCAGATTATACTTGCTATGTACATCGCATGTGGTTGTTTTATATATAAATATCCATACATGTTATTATTCTGACTTATTATGTGTGAATGAGGTATAAAGGCTATTAGAGTTTGGATTTTGTATTATGTTACACTATGCTTATGAATTGTTAAGAATTGCTTATATACATGTTATGGACCACATTTTATATGTTATACAATATTCTGGTTGCATTTTCCTACATGATCTATTGATAATGCGTAACACAGGTGTTTCCACTTTCTCATTAGAAAATAGACTCTTTATAATTTGTTATGTTGTATGACTAAGGGCTGTTACTTAGCCTGATATGCATGAGCAAGTGTCAGGCCTTGCATCAGTGGTTTTATATGGCAATCTTTACTGCAATTTTTTTTTACTCTGTGGAATTAACTTTGACGCTTCTATGGGATGCTAGACTCATATAACATGTAGATTGGTTCTACTGCAAGTCCATGCATCCTGCTCCACTGCTACAAGTGAGCTGGTTACAAACTTTTGAGAAGGTTTATTGATCTCATAGATGCTTAATGAATGAAAGTGTGCAAGTACTGAAAAGCGGTCATCCTTTGGTTACTGCAGAGACTTGTCAACAAGAAACATTATGTATTATGTAGCTCAAGTAGGTGCCTTTACGAATTAATATTGGTTAGATTAAACTTGTGAAAAAAATTGGGGTATGGAACTGTTTTTCCATTGCTGTCCCTAACCCAAAGGGCTTGACTCGTCGGCACAGGTTATTTGTCGGTTTCCCATCGCCAGCGTAACAAACGGAGTCGTGGAGTCGGAGTTGTCATAAAAGGAACCAACTCCCAAAATATATAATAAGTTGGTCCAGTTAGTTTGATACAGTGCAAAGAGCAAGAGGAATTGGGTCCGGCCAGTGCTACTGCTCCCATATATTCAGTCTTATCACATGAGGAGTGTAATTGATGACATGGAGCGGGCAAAGCGCTGCCCCAAGGGGAAAGATTCCGCTCCCAGGGCAAACAGAGTGCAGCAAAATTTTTCACCTGCTTTCAAAGAAGTAGAAGAGTTCAACCATTCATCAAAACTGACTGTGGCTGAGGCAATTCCTTTATACCCTGACATTGTTAGAGATGTTGCCCCTGTGGTCAGCGCTTTGCCCCCAACCCAAGTTAGTGTAGAGAGGCCGTTCTCTAGCCTGGAAATAATGAGATCAGATGTGAGGTCATGTATGCAGGATCTTATGGAGGCAATGCTATCTCTCAGAACAAATTCCACAAATGTTCCTGCAGTGTTTTGCATATTTATAATTTTTTTTGTGTTCAAGTCATATCCAATAAATATATTTTACACTGACAAACAAAATGGTAAACATTTGCAGTATTTTAGCATCTGCTTAGTTATGCAATTCTTTCCTCAGTAAACCCGCATTGTTACTGTTTTGCTCCTAAAAATCAAAATGTTAATTTTTGTTATTTTGTTAGCATTTGGGAAATCCACCTTTGGTTTTCAATACTGCCTGAATGCTTCTGGGCTTTGGATCAGATTCAAACATATCTTGACCAAAATCTGATCCCAGATCTCTTCTACACATTCCCAATGTTGGTGCAGACTGGACTTGGATACAAATACAGCTTTTTCTTCAACTCTACCCACAAGAGTTCAAAAGATCAAAACATTGTTAACATTTGCTTGTCAGTGTGTGTTCTACCTAAATAGCTTGATTATTGTATCATAAGGCGATAAACAGCCTGATGTTACCTGATATTAGAGCTTTTCTACATTTTTTTTTTGTTGGGTTCTTGGAAATAAGAAGAATAAATTGTGATTATAAAACTTTGAACCAAAGGTGTATACAACGAGAAGAAGAAGCATAAGTCCTTCCTATATGTTTCTTATTCCTTTTCAATTTACTTCTGGTTTTGGCTCTACTACCTGCATTCAAAACTGCAAGTCATTTTCCAAGAAATGCAGCGAGTGAAACCACCCTTAATACGTCCATTTTTGGCTACAATTTTGCATAGTAATAGACTGGAAAGAGAATGAATGAGTCCACGTATTAGCAGTATTCAAGTAATATAAAAATGTTACAAGTTATAAAACTTTAACCTGTTAATGATGAATAACATAAAGTTAAGTCACACAGCTGTTTAGCGAGTATGGAGCGGATTCACGCTCTCGCTTAGTTCCCTGTGATGAGGTGTGTATTGATAGCTTCAGTAGCTGCCATGTTAATATTAGTAGTAGGAGAGCCAGATTTGTAAATTTTTCTGAAATATCCTATTATTGCAGGACAGTGTACAAATATCCTAAGGGGTCTACGAGAACAAGTGAAAAAAGTTGTAAAATAAAAAAAAAACCTTTTCTCATCTTACAAATATAATAATAGTGATGTTAATAATAATAAGAAGAATAATAACATGAAAGTCTAATCTATTAAAATATCATTTATCCCATACAGTGAACATACAGTGATATTTTTTTCCAAACCGGTATTTTTTTGGTCTTTTTCTGCTCTCAAAAAATTGGAATAAAACGTAAATCAAAAAGCCACATGTATCCCAAAATGGTACCAATTAAAACTTAATTTCAGCCTGCAAAAATTAACCATCATTCAGATCCATAGAAGGAAAAACAACAAATTATTGGTCGCAGAAAATATTTTTAAAAGAACTAAATCATAACAAAAACTCAAAGAATCATCGGAATTGTACCAACCTGCAAAATACAGATAGCATGTCAGTTATACAGCACTGTAAATGACTAAAATTTGACGTAACTATATGTTATGTAGTACAGTAAATTGCTCTTTTAAAATACACGTTTTGTCCTGGAAGAAACATGCACTCATACGTCTATGTAGAAATAAAAATAGTTATGGGTTATGAAGGGAGGAGAAAAGTGAATGTGAAGTTTAAAAAAAAAAAAAAAAATGATGCGGGGTTAAGAGAAACAACAGTAATAATTTTCCATTTGCGGTTTGCAACCTTACCTTTACAGTCCAGGCCGTTAGTAGAAGCTCGGAATCCAGCTCCACATTTCAGAACACATCTGTATGAACCTACGGTGTTTCTGCACTCTTCGTTTTTACGACAAACAGCATCTTCTAATGTGCATTCATCAATGTCTGCAAATACATATATTAAGATAACAAAGGTGAATTTATACCAGTTTAGTTTAAGTGCCATACAGCAAAAACCTTGGGGTCACAGAAGTTTCACCTTCAACTTTAAGAGCACAGCATGGAACCCATGGAAGTTCTGATACTTTAGATAAAATTAATATACATACGTACATACATACCAAATAAAGTGTTAATAGTTTATTTTTTTTTATCAGTTAATGAAGTAAACGAACAAATGGGAAACTAACAAATTCATATTTTGTGTCACCACCCCTTGCCTCAAAAAGGGAGGTTCTTACAAACATCTTGGAGAGCTAAATATAGATCTCGATGGTGATGAGATTCGGGCTCTGTGGGGCACTTCCAGGACTCCAAAGGCAAAAAGGCAGTCGCACCAGATATTGACTTGACTTTCTCTTTTGATCATTTACTTTACATATTATTAGTTGATAAAAATTAACTATTGACACTTCCATTTTTGAAGGTATTCTTACTTTAAGGTAAGATGATAAGGTACATGCAGTCTCTATGAAAAAAAAAGAGAAGATAAAGTTCCCCCGGGTGGGGGACGTCCACTCCCAAATACTGTGGCAAAAACCGGGAGAAAAAAAAAAAGAAAAGTTTTCCACCCAAAAGGGGGAAACTTGTATTTTTATGTAGCATTAAAAATTATTTTCGGGCTGCTGCAGGGGGGAAACCGGCCCAAACAGCACGACGGGTTTCCATTTCGGGTGCAACAGACACTGACAGTGCAGAGGAATTACATGACTACAGCGGGCGGCCTGCCCAGAAAATTGTCAAGTAATAAAGGCAGCCAGTAGCCAAAAAAGGCAAGCAACTTTTTGAAACCCTTCTTTTTGGTTTTTCAGCTGGATTGTAATTTAAGGGCTGCGAAGAAAATTTCCCAAGTCTCTGCTGAAAAAACATGTTTTCATTGAGCCAACGAAAAGGGTACTGAACAAAAAGAGTTAGAGTTGTTTCAAGTGTGTGTGTGGTAACCTTGTACCATTAATGGGATAAAATTCGTTAAAAAACAAGGGGACTTAAAAAAAAGTACAGCCCCAGAACATTATTCTTTTGAAGTCTAAATGAAAAAGCAAAAAAAATTTTGGATTTCAGCAAATAAAACCGAGCTGTGACTGTTTGAAGGTAATGGTGCTTTAAAGGTACTTTTAGGTAAAAAACATAACACAGTGAATAGCAGTTTTACCTACAAAGAGTCCCTGTATATTTAATGAAACCACGAAATAGTACGCAGGACTTACAGACAAGTAGAAGCACCAGTTTTATAGGACACAGTTTTGTACAACATAGAAAACCATCCGGTAATTAAGAATAAAAAAAATCCTAACCACTTAACTAGGAGCGAAAAGAAATGATTACCAATGCACCAAAGAGATGTTCACCAATCAAAGGCTAAAAAAATTTTTTATGTATGAAAAAAACCTGGCAGGTAGAGTAGAGTAGGCTTTTCAAAAATGCTTTATCAACTGCTAGTCATCTGTTAAAGCCAAGTTGGGGGAAAACATTAAAGCTAAATCAGAAGAATCAGTAGACAGCTTCTTTACAAAAAGTCTGCAAAGGATTTGCGGTCCCCAGAGAAATGAAAAAAAACGGGCAGCCAAGCATCAAAACAACACTGGGGAAAAGGCAAGTTGGCCCAGAAACTAGGACCTTGGTCCATGAAAAAGTAACGAGGTGAAACTAAGGAGAAAATTTTAAGTATCTGGGAAAACATAACAACAAGAGATTCATGGCCTTTGAACAGATCCTGACACCCATGAGGCAACAAGTACAAGCCAAGAACAAACATTATGTGACCATCACAGTGGGGTTTGGGCCAGTGAAGTAATATCAAAGGCGATTTCCAGAAACAGAAGAACAAGATAAACAATGAAAAAGACTTAGTTTGGGGGAAAAGATCAGAAAGCCGCCCACTTCATGGATTAATCTAAAATGTACTGTATTATAGTTACCTCTAATTGATCATTTTTAAATTGTGTTTTATTTTTTTTAATTGTTCCCCCCAGTTAAAAGAGAAAGGATTACAATAATTTGTCAGGGGTCGGGCCCTGATCAAAACATTTTAATGGTGCTATCACCTCAGTAATAAAGGAGAAAAATCTCTGTGTGGTCCATCATAAGCAAACAACTAACAGAACATAAGAGGAGCCACAGATAGAATGCAGTCTCCAAACAATTCCAATGAAGGAGGGGTTTATGGTTTTTTTTATAAACCCTTTGGAGAAATTTAACAAAGAAAAGTTCACTTATTTTTGGTTCCAAACTTTAGCCAATTGGTGGACATTCTATATCTAATTGATCAATACACTTCAAATCATGCTACTCTAAATCCTCTCTTATGCATATTCAATTTTTAACTGGATATTAGGTTTATCCTCATCTATCTTTAACATGTGAACTGTCATGAAGTTTCTAATGATTTCTGCAATATCATTGAAGTTGGCAATTAGCCCATCCCCATCTTTTTGCCATCTCTCCGAGGATGAAAAACATATCTTTATCAAGATGTAAAATGGCATTTTAGATGTTTATGTATACCAAGACATGTTCAGAGATATTGAACAACGCATGTATATTGTGAGGGTCTCATATTTTTTTTCCAGACCCCTTATATTATATATTTTTATATATTATAATATATATATATATTATAAAATATATATATACATCAAAAGCTTTGCAAAAAATTAAGAGACCACTGCAAAATTTCAGTTTCTCTGATTTTTTTTCTTTAATGGTAAACTTTTGGAGAGAAAATGTACATTTTTTATTTTATTATATAAATTTACTGTCGACGTCCCCGGGAATTCAAAGCAAAAAATTTTGTATTTATTTGTAGTAAATGAGAAATCTTCAAAGTAATAAAAAAAGAAGCAGCAGCACTGTCAGACCTCAAATAATGCAAAGAAAACAAGGTCATATTTATTTAGAAAAAATAAGACTAATATTTTAAGTCAGGAAGAGTTCAGAAATCAATATTGGTGGAATAACCATGATTTTTTCATTCGAATTCCTTTTGGCCTATTCCTAGCACTGGTTTTTCCATCCAGCTTGTCCTATTGCAAGAGGATTGGAATGGAATGGCTGTCAGACATGTAGAAATGCTGATTTCTAGAAAACTGTGCAGTGCCATATATATATATATATATATATATATATATATATATATATATATACACTGTTATACAAGCTGTGCACTGGCTACTTTATATTGTGTCAAAGTCTCATATCTTCAGTGTTGTCCCAGGAAAACATATAATAAAATATTTACAAAAATGTGGGGGGTGTACTTACATTTGTGAATACTGTATGTCAATTTTGATAAACAGTAGCAGCCAATACATTCCTATGACTGAGCAGCTTACCATGGCACGTCTTCCCATCTGCAGAGCTCATCAGGCCTTTTGGACACGAACAGTAATAACTTCCCATAATGTTATGGCATGAATGTGAGCAAGGGTTGTGAGCAGCACATTCATCATCATCTGAAAATGTTTAATAAATGAGTTACATAGGCTACAAAGTCATTCATGGAAAACATACAGCTTACAGGGCAGAAGCTACTGGCACACACTGAAGCAGATTGTAAAATGTGCTCTACAATGTGTCTGAGCAGCACAGTCATTTTCTCACTCTCTTTATGCCAAACATTTTTAAGAACCTACAGAGCTTTCTGGAAGATATTTAGTTATTGTTTGTCAGTGGAGCTACAATACAGTGTTCGTGTTCACATTTTGTCTGAAAAGGTTAATTTGTTCGGTCCGTACCATGATTGTTATTGCACACACTATATATTCATGAACATTAAGTCCCACATTATGACTCAATAAGGAATTTAAGAGGAAAGTACAGACATTTTTAACGTCATTTACAGGTTCTGCTTATTTTAAACCCCTTTTTAAAATTTATTATTTTGGGTATGCAGGACAAAAAAAAATTTGTTGTGTTCCGGGTTTTAGAGATGGGCGAATCGATTCTAACGAAGGGGGAAAATTCGTTTTAGAATTTCAGGAAAACTTTGATTCTGAACGAAGTTAAATTTTTGGGGTGATTCCCGGGAACAAAGCTTTTTTTTAAATTTGTTAAAAGGGCCCCTGCGAGCACATGGCTTTTCTTTGGGGAAAAGAAGTCTGGGGGAAGAAAGGGTGTCCCTTAAAAGGGCCCTGTGCAGAGATGAACCCAACCCGGGAGCCCGGCGGGTTCTGTGACGTCACCGAAATATATAATTTCCCGGGCCGACGCCGAGAGCTCACACTCCTCTCCTGTGCTTAAAAGTTTTTTGGTGCTGCTGAGTCTAACACAAAAAGGAACTCACTTTTTTACACGTTTTTTGGGGGGTGTCACAGCTTTTTCCCCGAACTGCTTCTCTTACATTTTAAATTTTGTGGGGTATTTGGATTGAAGGGTTTTTGCTTTTTTTTGCGGTTTTTTCATAAAAACATTTTTTAAACCCCCCAATTTTAATTTTTTTAGCCCCTTTGGAATTTTCCAAGGGTTTTAAAAGGTTTTTTGCTGTTTTTCAGTTTAAAAAAAGCGTTTTTAACCCCAAAAACCAAAATTAATTTTTTTGGGGCCCATTTCTTTTGCGCAATTTTTCAAACCGAGGGTTTTTTTCAGTGAATTTTTGCTGTTGTGGTTTAAATAAAAAAAACGGTGTTTTTCAACGCCCCCAAAAAAGAATTTTTGCCTGTTTGCATAATTCATATCAAAAGGGTTTAAATTTAAGGGCCCGTTTCTGCTTTTATAATTTGTAAAATTCACCGTATTTTTAAACGGCACCCTTCAAGTAAAATTTTTTCCCGGCCCCTTTTTTGGAGCGCCAAAATTTTTATCCAAAAGTTAAACCCAACTTGTTTGTTGGGGTTTTTTTTGGGGGTCAAAAAACAGGGCTGTGGGTTTTTTTCTTTTACGTACTTCATTTAAAAAAAAAGTCTGTAAATTTTTTTAAAAACAGTAAGTCAGACAGAGGGTTTTGGGGGAGGCTCTTCACTTTTCGAGTGGGAGTGGGGACAAAATTCCCCGGGAGAGGCAAAAAGGGCGCAGCACAGGGTTTTAAAGGGGGCCTCGCAGCAGGAGTCATCGGGGAGGCCGAAAATGCCCGGGGGCATTTTAGCGGTCGTGTGTTGACCAGCAAAACCCCCCGGGGCCTTTTATTGGTTGATAGGTCATCCACTTCCTCCCAGATGGGCATTTTGAAAAACCCCCAGCCCCGAGTCGGTGGGAAGCAGACACAACCCTTAGTTGGCGGGCCCCGGGAGCAGGTCACGGCCTCATTTTTCCCAACCGCCACTGCCCATCCGGGGTTCCCTCCCCGAGATTACTTTGGGGGTTTTGGCTCAGTCCCACTATACACGAGGATGAAAATTTGAGGAGGACATGCAGCTTTTTGGCATAAAGAAATGGGGCCAATACCCCCTGTTTTTTGCAGTAGGCGGAAAAGTAAGTGGGAGAGTGGGATGGGGGTCATGTTGTGAGGGGTCAGCCTTTTTCATACCAAGCGTTGAGGAGGACAGCATTAAGTTGAACAATAATCGATGAGATGAGCCGACCGCCTTGGGAGCCGGGTGAAGAAAGGGCTTCATCATCGTCAGGAGAAGAGGGTCAGTTTCCGCTCGAAAGTGGCGCAGCCAGCAAGTGGGTAGTGTGGCCGTGAGTCAGCAGGGTACAGCAGCGGGGGGGGGGGGGCCCAAACGGCCACAAGGTGAAAACCCGTTCGCAGCCCAAGAAAGTAGTGGCACAGGGGCCCCTAAAATAGGAGCGGGCTCGGTTTTTAGTCGGTGGAGCCGAAAAAGGTATATGTAAATTGTAGCAAAATGAAGCGTGGCCAGGGACTAACTTTGGCACCTGGCATGCGTCAAACATCGGTACCATCCGGTGGTTTTTGGGAGAACCGTGGCTCAATTTTGGTGGTCCATCCTGCCCCCACAGCACATCAGCCCCCAGTGGCAAGCTTGCATTGCAGCCAGTCAAGGCTCCACCCCCGTAGAAGGGAGGTTTTTCCCTTTTCACATCTCCTCCAGATGTTCTTGCTCCTCGCTACACTGCGCCCAGTCATTCAACAGGCATTGAAAAAACAACAGTATGCGTCCAACCTCTAAGGTGCAGAAGCTGAACGGCCCTTTCCAAATTGTTTGGGAGCGTCCCTCCCTTTTTATAGGTGGACTCTGCACCAGTCAGGACTAATGGCTTTTGCCCGGGCCCAGATGGGGGTTCCAAAACCATAATTTTTTTTCCCAAAAAAACATTTCCAGCACTTCACAAATAAAGTAGAACAGAAGGTGGGCCAGTCCTTGGCTTATCGGGGGTTCCCAAAGGGGCATTTGGCAGCCCGGACGTTTTGGAGCTTGTTAACCTTTCGGGCAGGGCCAGTTACATGTCCTTTTTCCGGCCCCTTGGGTAAAGTTTCTTTCCTGTCCCCGCCAACCAACAAATTGGACCCGGAGAAGCCGCCCTTTTTCCCTTCCCACTTTTTCAAAAATGCTGCTCTGGCCCAATGTCCGCCGCTTTCCTCCTCCTTTCCCCCCCCACCATCTCAGCCTCCACAAGTGCTTCTCCCCAATCCACATGTGTAGGCACAGCGGGGGTTCACCAGTTCTACACCCGGCTTGCCTCGGCCCCCCCCGAAATTTACAAAGGGGGAACTGCTCCGCTCATGCACTAAGAAATCGATGTGTGGCTTTCCCCTGCACCAACGCCCAAAACGGACCATGGGCGGGCAATGGGAGGAAAAAAGGTTTCCCGTGCTACCGAGGAGGGGGTTTCCCTGCCCCCCTGCATGCCGCCCCGTGTTCAATCTGGTTTTTGAAAAGGTTTTCCCGAAGTCTTCCACCGATCCAGAAGATTCTGAAAATGGCCAGGGAAAATGTGCATTTCAAATTCTCAATTCCCACCCAAAACCAGGAAAAACCCCCTCGAGTTTCAGAAAGGCCCTCCCCAACACGGCTGATATGCAAATGTTTCCACCCGTTGGAATTCCCTCTGCACAAGTTTGGGCCGATTTTAAAGCCCGAAAAAAGGGCCCTTAAGATTTTTTTATGGACCCCGGCAGACAGTACTCCCCTGGTAACTTTTAGGGTTTAGCCACCTGCCGTTTGCTAAGGGGCCCTTTTAAGGAGGTGGGGCGTTATTCGCATTTGCCAGGTATTGGGGTTAATAAAAGTCATTCCACGCTTATGTCCTTTAAAAGATGCTTTAAAAAATCTGTCTGGAAGGGGGTGGGGAAAGTGGGAACATCTTCCCCGGGCCCCATGATCCCGGGGGGGACTGGGAATTTTGGGGGAGGAGGAAAATTGGGGGCAGAAGCATTTTTCTGGGAAAAGAGTGGGTTTTTTTACCCAGGTTTACCCGAAGCGAGGGAGCAGGAGCAGCTGGAGGAGGTAAAATGGAGGGTGAGGAAGACGAGGCAGATGCCCCCAACAAACCCTGGAAGTATACGTGGGATGGGGGCCCGGGGGGTTCCCCCAGGGGTCCTTGTGCAGATGGCCCGACATTTCTTATTTGCCGGCTAGTGACAGCCGAATTTCACCATCCGGCATAGGGATGACTTCTGGCTCTCCACCCTATTTGGACCCTTTCCCACCGGTTCCCCCAAAAGGGAGCCCTTTTCCCAGCTTTCGAAGGGAACAAACTCAAAAAACAAAAGGAAATCCTCCGTAGTCAGTTGGCCGCTTTCCCATTTGCGGAATTTATTCCTCCCCTGACAATTTTTTTCCGAGGGCCTTTTCCCCCAACTCCAAGTACCCTGCCCATGCTGCTGTGGGAAGGTTGGGGGGGGCGGGGCCCCGTACCAGCCCATCAGCGCAACCTGTCTGAGTCCAAATGATGAGCGCTTTCCCTTTACCTGCATAGTGAGGAGGGCCCCTCGCCCCGCAAAAGGGGAAAGGAAACCTGGAGCAGACCCCCGAACCAAAAAGTGGTGGCCTACTTTTAAATGCAACCCCGCCACCCCCCCCAAAGATCCGCTGGGGCTACGGGGAAAACCCAAAATGGGGGGGTTTTGGCCGCAACTTGCCGAGTTTGCAGTGGGAAGCTGTTTCCCGCCCCCTTAGGTGGGATCAGAGAGGGGGGTTTAGTGGGCGGGGGCCCCGTTTTCCCCCCAAGGAAAAACCCGCTTGTCCACCGGGGAAAAGTGGAAAGACTGACCTTTTTTAAGTGAATCAGGCCGTTGGCGGCCCGGGGGTTTTCCCCACAAACCAAAATTTCCTTAGGCGTCAGGGTTACATCGCCTGACGCCTCATCCAATCTTTTGAGAAAAAAAAATCCCGAGCTCAAAATACCTGCCCCCAGCCACTTTTTTGAAAGCCGCCACCTGCCTAAAGCCACACATCTGCTGCCATTTTTTCCATCTGCCTACCACCACTTTCCAGGGCGGTATTGCCCCCACCTCCCCACTCTGCATTGTGCCACCTAACCCCCATGCTGCTGCTGCGTGTTTCTGGTGCTTGACACCCCACTCTGTCATTGTGCCACTCCGACCCATGCCCTTTTTCTCCTCCACCGCCCCCTCCACTCCTGTATTGGCCCTCGTGCCTACCCGCTTTGCCCCCTCCAGAATTTCATTTTTCCCCTGTCTGACCCATGCTGCTGCTGTTTTGTTGCTGCGGGCACCCCCCACCCGTAAATTTTGCCACCTCTGCCTCATGCTGCTGCTGATGCTGCTGCCGTGGCCTCCACACTCTGTCATTTTGCCACTGTCTGACCTCATGCTGCTGCTGTTGCTCCTGCCGTGACCTCCACACTCTGTCATTGTGCCACTCCATGACCTCATGCTGCTGCTGCTGTTGCTGGTGCAGTGACCTCCACACTGTGTCATTGTGCCACTCTGTGGCCTACTCCTGTTTTTTCCACCTCCAGAATTTGTCATTGTGCCACTGTCTGACCTCATGCTGCTGCTGTGGCTCCTGTCGTGACCTCCACACTCTGTCATTGTGCCACTCTCTGACCTCATGCTGCTGCTGTTGCTCCTGTCGTGACTTCCACACTCTGTCTTTGTGCCACTGTCTGACCTCATGCTGCTGCTGTGGCTGCTGCCGTGACCTCCACACTCTGTTATTGTGCCACTCTGTGGCCTACTCCTGTTTTTGCCACCTCCAGAATGTCATTGTGCCACTGCCTGACCTCATGCTGCTGCTGCCGTGACATACACTCTCTGTCATTGTGCCACTCTGTAGCCTGCTCCAGGTTTTGCCACCTCCAGAATGTCAATGTGCCACTGTCTGACCTCATGCTGCTGCTGTGGCTGCTGCTGTCATCTCCACACTCTGTCACTGTGCCACTCTGTGGCCTACTAATGTTGCCACCTGAGCCCTCAGATTGTTTTTTTCCAGCTGGCACTGCCATGACTTTATCAGGCTATATTTCCGCTTCAGTTTTTTGGTCAGCTTTGCCCTTGTAAGTGCGCAGGGAATTTTATAGTGAAGCGATTCTAATAGCGGCGGCAGTCATATGCGTGTCATACTAAAACACAACATTGTATGAAGACCAAACCAAGCTCCCTCTAAATATTTTAGCATGGCACAACGTTCTACAGCACCCTACAGGCTCTGTGCAGCCTGGAAATAGCTGTTTGTTAACGCGATTCGTCTCGAAGTAATTCGGACTGAAACAAATTTTGTTGGAAAATTCGGCGAAGTCAGCGAACCGAATTTTTGAGAAATTCGCCCATCTCTAGTCCTGGTATATTAATCCAGTTTAGAATCCAATTTTAATACTACATTACTCGCTGGCAGGAAGCAATGGATTGATAACAAAATTCATTACAAAGCATAGCTTTCAAAATGTAGGGAACACTAAATAAAGATATTTTCCAAATATATTGCTTTGTTCATCTTTTTTTGTTAAGGAGCTACAAGTTATTTTACCATCTTCTGAGGGCTTTCTAGTTTCTCAAGTGACTGACCTGTGTACTTCTTCTCCCATGCTCTTTGTTCTATCTGATAGCAGGGAGTGATGTCATCACACAGATCTCGGCCTGCAGTGAGAGCTTGTGTGTTATCTGATCTTACAGACTAAAAACAGTAATTACTCTACTGTTTACATTAGCTCAGAAGCTTCTCCAGACCTCAGAGAAGGTAATTTATTTAATCTAGACTAAAACAGAGAAGTCTGAATACACTGAGCTCATATACTAATTACAGACAGCTTGACCAGGAAGTGACAGAGCAAAGCAGCATTATTTCATTCATGTATCCTATGAAACTTTGAGATGAGACAACCCCTTTATGAACTATGGGAGGAATATAACTGGGAGGACTTGGTGTAAGACATGCTTCTTTCTTGCTTTGTCTTGAATTTTTCCTTTTTTGTGTTAGACATTGTGGTTAATATAGCTCATGTAGCTAGCCAGAACCCTATCCTGTACTGATGAGGAGCAGACGTTTCTAGTCTGGCTGATATCATGTTTCAAGGCTTTTCGATGGATCAAACATTGACTTACAAAGTGTGTTTCTGGTGTGCTTTAAAATACATCCACAGCTGTGTCTCTAATTAACTCAGATGTTGCCAATAAACCCATCAAAAGCTTCCAAAGTCATGACATCATCATATGGGACATCCCAAATTGTTTAAAGGCAGAGTAATCCTAGTGTATATAAACTTCTGAATCTAATAAAAAATGCCTTAAAAAATATCTCTCTCATTATTCTGGCATTTGGCAAATATAAATAATTTTGGTTCCTAATTGACCTAAAACAGGGAAGGTTTATTCTGATTTCATGTCAGATAGGTAGAAAAACATTCCGAAATCTCCGCTCTATCAACACTCAGGAGCTCTCAGACACCATACAGTCCTCACTGCCCCCAATCTCCTCTCTCTCCTGTCCTGACCTGGCTGTTAAACATTACAATGAAACTCTCACTACCACCCTGGACATATTGGCACCACTCACACACCGTACCACCAGAGTCAGACGCCCGCAGCCTTGGCACACGCCTAAGACTCGCTATCTGCAGCGCTGTTCTAGGTGTGCTGAGCGGCTGTGGAGAAAGTCAAAGCTACCTGCAGACTTTCTCCACTACAAATTCATGCTCAGGACCTACCACACTGCCCTTCACTGCACCAAACCAAAATATTTCACCTCCCTCATCTTAACACTACACAACAACCCAAAACATCTGTTGATACCTTCCACTCCCTCCTCAGGCCCAAAGCTCAGGCCCCGGTCACTGACCTCTGTGCTGAAGACCTGGCCACTCACTTCAAAGACAAAATTGACAGCATCCGGCAAAACATCACATCACAATCCCCAATTAACACCCCTCCTGTCCCTCCCCGCACGTCCACTAAGCTTCTCTCGGCCCTTGACCCGACATCAGAAGATGACGTGTCCAGGCTTCTCCGGTCTGCTCGCCCCACTACTTGCTCTAGTGACCCCATTCCCTCCCACCTTGTCCAGTCCATTTCTCCAGCTGTCCTCTCTCACTCACTACAATCTGTAACATCTCTATATCCACTGGGATCTTCCCATCCTCCTATAAACACGCTGTTATAACTCCCTTACTTAAAAAGCCCTCTCTGGACCCCTCCTGCGCCGCCAACTACCGACCAGTCTCTAACCTGCCCTTCATCTCCAAACTCATGGAACGCTTGGTCTACTCTCGCCTGATCCGCTATCTCTCTGCTAACTCTCTTCTAGACCCTCTGCAATCCGGTTTCCGCACCCTACACTCCACAGAAACTGCTCTTTCTAAAGTTTCAAATGACCTCCTGACAGCAAAATCGCAGGGTAACTACTCATTGCTGCTTCTTCTGGATCTCTCTGCAGCATTTGACACTGTTGATCACCACCTCCTCCTCAACATGCTCCGCACCATCGGTATCCAGGACACCGCTCTCTCTTGGTTCTCTTCCTACCTCTCTGACCGCTCCTTCAGTGTCTCATTTTCCGGTTCTACTTCTCTCCTCTCCCTCTTGCTGTCGGGGTCCCTCAGGGATCGGTTCTTGGTCCTCTCCTCTATCTACACAGCCCTCATTGGACAAACCATCAGTAGATTTGGCTTCCAGTACCATCTCTATGCTGATGACACTCAACTATACACTTCCTCCCGAGACATCCACTCCTGCCTGCTACAGAACACCAGTGACTGTCTGTCCGCTGTCTCTGACATCATGTCCTCTTTCTATCTCCAACTAAACCTCACTAAAACTGAACTTCTAGTCATCCCACCATCTACTAACCGACCTCACCCTGCTATTTCTCTCTCAGTGTGTGGTACCACCATAACTCCTAGGCAGCAGGCCCGATGTCTGGGGGTTATACTAGACTCTGATCTGACCTTCACCCCCTATATCAAATCCCTTGCCCGCTCCTGTTACCTGCACCTCAAGAACATCTCCAGAATCCGTCCATTTCTCACTGTGGAAACAACTCATACTCTCATTACTGCTCTTATTCATTCTCGTCTTGACTACTGTAACTCCCTACTTGTTGGTCTTCCTCTCTGTAAACTCTCCCCTCTGCAATCTGTCCTGATGCAGCAGCAGGCTGTCTTTCTTTCCAGCCACTATACTGATGCCTCTCTACCCTGTGTCAGTCTCTGCACTGGCTGCTGCATTCAGGACAGAATACAACATAAACTCATCACTCTCACACATAAGGCTCTCCACAGTGCTGCACCCCCATACATCTCCTCCCTTATCTCTGTCTACCACCCTCCCGCTCTCTCCGCCTGCTACTGATCTAAGACTACACACCTCACTCATCCGAACCTCCCATGCCCGTCTCCAAGATTTTTCACGTATTGCACCAGTTCTCTGGAACATGTTACCCCCATGTGATCAGGCACACTCACAACCCTCACAGTTTTAAGTGCGCTCTGAAAACTCATCTTCTTAGACAAGCTATCAAGATCCCTAATTGTCAACCCCAAATTCTGTCACAGATTCGTCACTTCCTGCACTTTGGCACCCACAGGCACTTATCTGTATATAGATGTATGGTTGGGATGGCAGGTTTCATCCACATTTTATGTATACTACCCATCTTTATCTAACATGGCTGGTCCATTGTAAACCAAGCACTTGTCACCTTTTGTTTCACCCATACACCATAATAGATTGTAAGCTCTTGCGAGCAGGGCTTTCACACTGCGTGTCTCATTTGTCAGTAGCTTTTTATAATGTATTGTCTGGTCTGTCTGTGCTTATTCCTTCTATATTGTAAAGTGCTGCGGAATATGTTGGCGCTATATAAATAAAGATTATTATTATTATTATTATTATTATTATTATTATTATTATATGTGTCTTTTTATATAGTGGATGTAAACCTGTGGTTTAAACTGTATAACTTTACTTTACATCCATCTGCAGATGGAAAGACCATATTAAGGACATTTGAGGAGACAACAGGTGGCTAAAATTAAAGCACATTAATTTTGCCTACCACTTTGCCCGATCCCAGCCACCTTCTGACTCAGCCTAAAGAGATTCCACCACATAAAGGGTGAACTGATAAACAACTATCTTATAAGCATCCTTGTCTGAGTGTCCAATTGGGGTGAGAGCCTGTGAGACTGTGGACCAAGACACTAAACCATTATCTGGCTCCTTACTAAGCTTCCCCAGGACTCACAGGCAACTAATACTAAACAAACCCACTTTAAAGGGGCATTCTCGTTTCCTCATTTGGCAGCCATTTATACTGGTTGCCAAGCAGAGCTTGTGAAATGGAGGGGCGTGTTTCTCCTCACAGCAGGGCGTATCTTCTCTCTCTGCAGACACGCCCAAAAGTGTGCACATCAGAATTCATTCTGTGTAAGCCGGGGGGAAGGGGAAGGTTCTCAGCTGTCCTTGGAAGTGAAAAGCTAAGTGTAACGCGATAGTGTATATCTACATTTCTCGCTCTCTCTACATACTTTGTAATTAGAATAAGCATTTGACATTCAGAACTCTGGGAAAGATGGGTGATCTTTTTTTTCTCTGTCTCTCACACACACTGAAATATCCTGCAGATTATTACACCTCTGACCTCTACACATCTGCAGAATAAAACTATACGCTTTATCTGTTTGTGTTTACATGGGACTGCACATGATCTCTCTCACTGCTGCAGGACCACTGATTGCTGTCAGTGACAAACCCCGCACGCATACGTCTATCTACCACTGATTGCTGTCAGTGACAAACCCCGCACGCATACGTCACATCTACCACTTATTGCTGTCAGTGACTCTCTCTCTCTCAGAACCACTTGACTAACAAAAAACAGTAAGTAGCTCCACATCTCTCACTCGTATTTTATTAGTGAAAAAACAGTTACAGGCCAGCACTATCTTTAGACCCAGACATCACACATGCCCACTTGGTGGCACAAGATTACTTGAATGCGGTGGCTTAGCTAGAGTTAGGTGGAGATGACACTTTCATGTGAGGTGAGATTGTAGAGAGCAGGTTTCCATCTAAACAGAGGCCACCTCGCCTTTGGTGGATGGACCTCAAAGCTTTGATCATATATGCACTAACAGCCTAAGATCTTTGTTTATCACTTATTGCAAAAATGCATTTTAATATTTAATGAATTTAACAGTTTTATTAAAGAAATTTTCCATTGATTGGGAGGGATTAGCTTAACTTATAGGGGTTGTCTCACTACATTGATTCATCTCACCTTAGTCCTGTTTTCTTGGTTTTATTTTGAATTCAGGGGCGTGTTTACTGGCTTCTACTAGGCTGCAGTAGAAGCCAGGGCTGTAGCTATAGCAACCAGTGCTGGCAGCCTATCAGGATAGATTAAACAGGTCTGTAGCTATAGCGACCAGTGCTGGCAGCCTATCCTGTGAGATTGAATAGGTCTGTAGCTATAGTGACCTGAGGAGCTGATGCAGCCATACAAGAGGGGATATCTAGGAATAGGGTAATGGACGCATATTGCAAAGTGACTTGTTTCTGCGAGATCTTTAACATAAAAAGCAATCCTTGTAGTGAGACAACCCCTCTAACCAACCTGTGAAGTCTGCTCCATTCCAGCGCCACTGATGCTCCAGATGCTGCCCACTGATGATGCCACATGTTGGCTACGTAAGTGATTGGCTGCAGCTTAAGCTGATAGATAATATATGTGACATCACCAGCAGTAGAACCAGTGACACTGGAATAAAGTGGTCTTCACACGTGAGTTAAAGGGGTTGTCTCATCATGCTGTTTCACAGAGTCGAATGCAGCTTCAGATTCATGCATCATGTTTCTTCCTGGTCAGGCTGTGGGTGGTTCTATAGCAGTGATTAGCATATCAGCTCCATATTCATGGCTCTTCTAATTGCACTGACACGAGAGCAAGAGATTTTATCTATAGCTCTGAAGCTCCCTGCTTTCCTGTGTGCCGACCTGTGGTGACATCACTCCCTGCTCTCAGATAAGACAAATAGCAGAGAAGGGGAGAGCAGGACAGTAACCAGAAAAACCTGTGTGCACTCAGAGCAGATAAAATCTATTTTATCTCCTCAATAAAGCAAAATAAATAAAACAATATATTTGGAAAGTGTCTTCATTTACTGTTCACCACAGACTGAATACTAATCTTTGTAGTGAGACAACCCCTTTATGTTTTTGTTTTTGTAATTTTACTCCTCCTGACCAAAAGATGCATTTTTTTTCTTTAATAATGGATAACCCCATTGATAAAAATAAAAACATAACTAAATAAATGTACATGATAGATTATCATGATGAGATAAAAAATTCTTCATTTTAGTTTTTTTGTTTTTTTACCTTCACAGTAGAGTCCAGAGACATCGTAACTAAATCCAGAGGGACATTGGTTGTCAATGTCGCCTATAAAGAAAAATGTATTATTAGCTAGTTTGTGCAATTCAACAAAGCATAAAACCCTGAACGATGTCGATTTGGTCAAAACAATCTGCCCAAGGATCCGGGCAAATGTCTACGTTATGGCTTCATCATAATACAGCAGCTGTACCTCCTATTTTATAAAACGTACATAAATCGTTTTCTTTTAGTCATAAGAAAGCTGAAGACAGAAAATTGTGGTAAGTTTCACTAGATAAATCAAAACCAGCAATATAAGCCAATCAAACGTAAACTTGGAACCATCTAAAACCATAAATTCAGAAAAGCTACAAACCACAATAACCCTTCTTGAACTACACAACCAAACAAAACAGATTCTTCCCTCAACTTCTGTCTCCTTTTCCCTTCTTTTGTAGACTATAAGCCCTCGTGGGCAAGGTCCTCTCTCCCTCTGTACTAGTTTGTCACTCATTTAGTTGATTATTGTACTAGTTATTTTCTTATGTATTTAGTCCATTTTGTATGCATGGTGCCCTAGAATTAATGATACTTTTAAATTTAAAAAAAAATTATATTTTTTGTGCCATCAAAATAGCTCAGAGGCATCAAGGCGAGAACTCCTCAAGAACCCTGAACAATTTTTGCTTTTTTGACTGTTGGCATGAGGGAGTGGCTAGCCCCAGTTTTGGTTGTGCAATCTGCTCATCTACACAGATTGTTTTTGGTCAGGGCAGAGTGGAGCTGGGACCTTTTCTCCCTGAAAATGTGGAGGTCTGGACAGACACCAAGCAGAGGCGTAACTTGAAGCTCCTGGGCCATGGTGCAAAAAGTGAAATAGGGGCCCCCATCTACCATGTCCCATTCACAGTACTGGTGCTATCTTATGTTGCAGAGGGCTTTTGGGCTCCCTGAGGCTGCAGGGCCCAGTATCGACTGCTACCTCTGCACCCCCTGTAGCTACGCCCCTGACACCAAGTGAGGTAACATGTTGGGATGGGTTCCCATTTCTGTTGAGGTCACCTTGTCGTGGTGGATGGGATGTAAGAGTTTTGATCAAAAATGTGCACTAAGAACCTTCAAACCTTCATGTATTCTAAAGTAGTAGAAAAGCTTTTGGAAAAAAAATTCCTAGATTCCCTTTGACTGTTCTTAAAGAGCACTGCTGATATTGTGTTCTACTTAAATGCTGAATAGTATTTTGGGGTTTACGTTTGAAATTGTCAAGTGGATCGACAATTCTTACAATAGGTCCCATCTTCTAATGCAACTAAATGACCTAAACCAAGTTTATCTTGATTATATTGTTTGGTTTGGGGTCCTTGGGCTTTAACTAGAACTAAAGTTCACAAAAAAAACAATAATTCCTTATTAAAACTTAACTTTTATTTACAATATTTCTAATTAGCCTTACAAACATTGAGTACAACAATCCAAAAATTACAAAAAATACCACTACTCTTGTCACCCTAATTAGTTCAGAATTATATACCCTTCGCGGAGTAACAGCCCCGATAAGAGCGACCCCACAGTGCTGTCCCTATTCTCCTGAACAATATCAAAGGGGGACACACAAGTTATCGATATAAACTAGAAAATTTACATACCAATGACTGCATCTACTTGTTTCACAATCTAAATGTACACAGGAAAGGTCTCCTAGTGAGTGACAGGAAGGATGCTCCCGTCTGGGTCTGTGTGACCCACGTCCCTTCGGATAATTGTCTCCCAGACCATTTTCTAGATATAAGTTAAGGGTGAAAATCTCTATTTTTGGACCCCACTGATGAGTCTATGTGAGGACGAAACGCATTTGGGGAAAGTATGTTCGTGACTAATGAATACCTACTTGATAATTTACTTTGTACAGTAAGAAAAATATTTTTGGGTGATTTGACATCACCTATGTGATAGATAGGTCTCTTGTATATAGATATATACCTGTTTTGTAATGTGGAAGTTCCTTCGCACATAAGGTAACTATTCCATTTTTCGGTGTATATACTTTGGAGACAGTTTATATCGATAACTTGTGTGTCCCTCTTTGATATTGTTCAGTAGAATAGGGACAGCACTGTGGGGTCGCTCTTATCGGGGCGGTTACTCCGCGAAGGGTATATAATTCTGAACTAATTAGGTTGACAAGAGTAGTGGTATTTTTTGTACTTTTTGGATTGTTGTCCTCTATGTTTGTTAGGCTAATTAGAAATATTGGAAAATAAAGTTAAGTTCTAATAAGGAATTTTTTTTTTTTGTGGCATAATAGGATTCTTATATAATTCCGGTTGTTGGGAAAGTTTTTGAGAACTAAAGTTCAGTTGTCTTGAATGAATATAACCCATCTAAAAGGTTAGTAAATAAGTCTACATGCCAAAACTTGGGTTTAGTGACAATGAGACATTGAAATTAAAGGCTTGTTGCCCCCAAACCACTTCCCATTCCATCACTTCTACCTTTAGAGATAGAAACATGCATCTTAAAACTAAGAGTTTCTTCCAGAGGGCTGTAATCTGTATCTACAGAAGATACACGTAAATTCTCCACCATGAATGGCATCTTGCCAAGGCTGGGATCATAACTGATAGTGTGATTCCAGGCATATGGTACACTGACTCCGTCCAAATAAAACATTCTTGTTGAGTATGCGTAGAGCTGTCCAAGACCTATTTGGACATAATCTTCTGTATAATCCTGAAATGATACATATATTTAGCTTTATGTACATGTTTGTCAAATAGTGTTGGAAGCATGGAAAGTAGAACATATTCATATTTACTTTTAACATGATATCAGTAGATGATTGTAGTTGAAAAATATATCCTTTTACAACAGTATCCAAGATAAGGAAGCCATTAGCATCAAGACCACGAGCAGTATGAGTGATCCGCAAGACTTCTCCTACAAGTGATACAAAAGAGAAATTATACCTTCACACTTTTAAAGAAATACAGCATCATCATCATTTATACTTATTATTAAAATATTTTTAAAACCACAGAATGTTATCTCATGAAGAGGTTTTCTCATCAAACTGTTTCACAGAGCCTGCTCTTCACATCCAGCTTCAGACTCCCACTTCCTGTTTAGGATATGGGTGGTTCCACAGCAGTGATTAACATTTCAGCTTAGCTATTCCTAGCTGAGTTCCTACCAAGGACATTGGTAATGGAGTGATTTAAACACCAGGGCACAATGCTACAGAGCTCTAAAGGGTTAAAGTTGGTCAGTAAGAAACAAACTCCTGTGCTGCGGATAAGACACAGCTTCAGTTCTCAGTTTGCTCAAAAAGGGGTGTGTATTATTTGTTTGAACTGCATATTATGTGAGTGCCTACAATGTAGCTGAATGGTTAGCATATCTGACTTTCAACATAGGGGTCCTAGGTTCCAATCCCTGCAGAATGGAACATGACAGCTTAGAGCTGATGATTGGTTACAGGAGTCATGTACCACCCATTAGTAAACAACAGAGCGCCCACTAAAAAGTTCATGCTGGATCATCAGGCATTTGGAGAGGTGAGTACAGTTAGTTTTATTATTTCATGGCATTTGCTTGGCTTTTGCTGTATTGTTTTTTTTTTTGATTTAAACCCAAAAATTTAAATATCCCCAAAAAACAAAAAAAAAAGTGAGGGGAAAATACCCAAATTCAAAAAAAATTTAGGGCACCCATGTTCACCCCCGACCCCCCATTCTTTTCTATCGGAGGTTCCAAAATACAGGTAGCGGCGGGGGGGGTTTAAAAATGGTACCATTTTAAAACTCACATAGAACAGAAAAGGGGGAGCACCATTTTGAAAACGCCCCCCAGCTTCCCATTTGGCCCTGGGTTTTGAGGGCTCGTTCCCAAGATAGGTGCAGGTCTCAGAGGAGGGACCTCATCTTAAAACTTTTAATTTTGGCATTTTCTTATAAAATTTTTTTTTTTTTTTTCCCTTAAAGTACCCTTGGGGGGAAAAACCCCTTTTAAATTTAATTGGTTACTTTTTTTGGGCGAATAACCCGCATAAGGGGGATGCAAAATTTATTGTTTTCTAACATTATTTTTGTTTTTAGTTCACTATTTTTCTCTTAAAAATTTTTTAAGTTAAAAATCTTTTTTAAGTAGCATTGAGCTCACATCCCAAATAAAAAAAACTTTACCAAAAAAACAACATTTTTAAAAAATTGTTAAATAAGAAATAAAGTGCTTGTCATAAACCCGTAGCAAAAATCCAAATTGAGGGCTCTCTTATAAATTCACCAAAATTTTAAATTTTAAACCCCTTTAAGCTTCCCCCCAAATTTTTCTTGTTTCAGTCCAAAAAGATAGGATTTAAAAATCGAGGCAAGATTTCTCATAGAAGGCCCTAAACATTGTAGGATTGAAGCAATAAAATGATTAATAGGTTAGCATTGATACTGAGCTTTTGTGGCCCCCAATTTTTTTTACATACAAAAATTGGGGAAACCCCCAAACCCCCCAAAAAAAATAATGGATTTTGTGGGTAAAAAAGCCAAAATACTGGGAAAACGGGTTGCATTTTTTTTTTATTATTAATGATGCTCACTACAATAAGGGGTACTGTTGAAACCCCCCGGGTTTGGAGGCAACCCTTTCCTCCGTTTTTTTCCCGGGGGGAATCTAAAGCCTTTTTTTTATTTTCGGGGGCCGGGGGCGCGTCATACATCAAGTTTAAAGTCCGCCGCGGGCCTTTGCCGTGTTTTAGGCGCAGTGGGGGTCCGAAGGCGCAGGCCGGGGCTGGCCCCAGGAGTCGGGGCCGGGGGGGTTTTGTGCGGTCATACTTTCGGGGGGGGAAAAATCCGCCCCCCCTCGCCCGTTTTTTGTTGGGCGCAGGGGGGGCCGGGCCTGAGGCGGGGAATTTCGGCGCTGCGGGCCCATGATTCGCCGCCCGGAAAGGAAACGCACTCAATACATGCGGGGAAAAGTTTCCTGCGGGCCCCGGGCCCGTGTGTGTGGGGAAAAGTGCGGGGCATTGGGGCCGGGCGGGACTTAGGCGCCGGGGGGACTGCGCCGAAAAACAGTTCCGATGCGGGGACAGGTGGGAACAGCGGGGGAAAACATTCCAGATGTCGGGTGTGGATATAAACAAAAAAGTCTTTTAAAGGGGGTTCAAACATTTTCAGGGAAAAAAGCTGAAACCCTAAAAAAAAAAAAAAAAACAAAAAACAAAATCACTTTCCAATTTTTCCTAATTTAAAATTAGGGGTATTGGGGGAAATTTCCGGGGAAATTTCAGTAAAATTAAATTTCTGAAAGCTATTCCATTGGGGCGGCAGAAAAACCCCGGCCCAAACCCGAAAAGGGGGCACAGTGAACCATTAAAAACCAATTTGGGGGGAAATTTAAACCCAAACAGAATCCCACGGGGGATAGTTCCCAAAAAACAGTAAAATGTGAAAAGGGCTGATTGGGTTTAAACTACCTTGGGGTTGGCTAGCCAGCCAAAACAATTTGTACGACAGGACCCCTTCTAGCCTTTTTGGGGAATTATTGGGCCAATCAGGGAAAAGGAGCGACAAAGACCCCCATTCTGTTATGGAGAAATTTTTGACCAATCAGAATCCACGGGGGGGTTTAATTTAAAAATACATAAAAAAAACAGGAAAAAACCTGAAATTGGCTGAGCTAGCGGGGGCTTTGGGTATCCCCAGCCAATTTAGGATTTGCGAGCTACTTCTCCCAATTTTAGTCCTTGGGGGGAAATGGGCGCCCCTGAAAATCTCGGGTCCAGCGGGCGTTGGGGGCATGAATATTAATAAAAAATTTTTTTTATTAAAAGTAAAAACATTATCAGATAAAGGCAGAAACCCTTTTTCTACAAATAAAGCAGTTAAAAACCCGAAAAAAAAGCGTTTGTCGCCCAGACCGGGGGGTACAAGGGAATTGCAATAGATAAATTGCCGGAAATACAAAATAATTCAAATTGTTTAAGCTATTTCATTGGTCGGCAGAAGCCAGGGGAAAACGAAAAAGGGGGGCGGGCAAAGACCCATTATTTTCCTATGGAGAATTTGGACAATCAAATAGGGCGACATTGGCCCCTTTGACCTATGGGAAAAGTATTAACCAAACAGAATAGGGGCGACAAAGGGCCCCATTATATCCTATGGAGAAGTTTGGAAACCCAAACAAAACAAGGGGTGGGGGCCGTTAAAATACATAAAAAAAGACAGAAAAAGCTGATTGGGTGAGGGTAGCGGTGGTTGGCTTCCCACCAATCAGAGTGCGAGTAAATTCCTCCCTTTTTTTTAGTCTTTGGAGAGAGGGGGCTTGAAATCTCGGCGCTCAGCCCGGTTTCGGCCCTTTAAGGTAATTTTTAAAAAAAAAAATTTATTTTTTATTAAATGTAAAACATTTCAGATAAAGAGGGAGAACCCAAACTTTTTTAAAAAAACCGTTTAAAAAAAACCAACAAAGCGTTTGGGCCCCCCCGAGACCCGGCGCCATTAGGAATTGCAAAAGGGAATCCCCCGGGTAAACAAATAAAAATTTAAATTGGGTTTTAAACTATTCTCAAAAGGGGCGGGATAAAACCCGCCAATCCAAAAAGGTTCGACAATGTCCCATTTAACCTATGGAGGAGAACTGAAAACCCAAACCGAATAGGGGCGACAAAAGTCCCAATTTTTTAAAACCCCATGGGGGGAAAAATTGACAAATCATAATTTAAAAGGGGGGGAAAAGTTTAAAAACGTAAAAATTTCAAAAAAAAACAAACTGATTGGTTGAAGCGGGGTTGGGCCCCGTCCAGCTTAAGCCCTTTAGAGCGCGAGTACTTTTTTAAGAGTTCTAAGGGAAAAAAAATTTTTGAGCCCGCTCCCCTTTTGATTGGCTAAGTTAGAAGAAAGGGGCCCTTAAATTTTGGAAACCCAAAGGGAGAGCGAGCGGGCGCTCCTATGGGTTTTTAATGAAATCTGAAATTTAAACTGTCCCCGGGCCGAAATCCAAAAAAAAAGACTAAAAGAAGTTGTCCTGATTTTGTTTTTATAAAAAGAATAATAATATGGGGGTTTAAAGAAAAAAAAATATTTTAATTTTAAAAAAATCAAATTTATTTTTTATTTTCGTTAGCCAAGGATCAAAAGTATGGGTTTTTTCCCAAAGAAAATTTAAAAAAAATAAACAGGGTTTTATTGATTTTAAAAAATTTTATTTTTAAAATCTGGTTTAAAAAGCTGCAACCAATTTCGCAAACTGAGATTTAATCCTGGTATCATGGGTAATCTAAAATTCTCTAAAATCCCATGAGAAAACCCAAAGGGTTTAGCCTGATATTTCAAACCCCAAATGTCACGTTTTCTATGTCACAGTCACCCTTTCGAAACCCAAACCCTTTCGCTTTGGGCCCTGTGTTTTTTCCTTTCCCCTTTTTTGGGCTGTGCTGTTTGCACCCTGGGCCCCCCTTTTTTGGGGGTTTTTCCACTACATTGGTTTTTTCCTGTTTTTTTGGTTTTCATTTTTTAATTCGGGGTCATGTTTTTTTCTGGGTTCTTTACTAGGGCTCAGTAAAAGGGCCAGGGTTTTAGCTATAGCGAACCCTTTCTGCAGCCTATCATGGAGATTTAACAGGTCTGTACTATAGCGAGGAGCTGAAAGTGCCCATACAAGAGGGGGATAGCTCAGAATAGGTGGGCCCCTGTTAAAATTTGGGCAACATATTCAAAGGGGACTTGTAATTTTTCAAGAACTTTAACCCTAAAAACAATCCCTTTTATTTAGGGCAAACCCCTTTAACCTTTTTGGCCTATAGGGAGGTGCAGGGGCCCCATTTTCTCATATTTTTTCCCACAGAGTTTCAGCAGGGTTTTGGGCTTTATCTTCCTTCCCCCCTTTTTTCCTACCCAAAGGGTTTTATCCCCAAGTTCTTTTCCCCCCACCCTTTGGGGCTGGTTTTCCCTTTTTTGTGCTTGGATGTGTCTGGTTTTGGGCCCTTTTTTTTCTGGGCCCCGGGTTTCCTGCTGGTGTTTTGTTGTTTCCTGCCTGTATCCCTGCTAGCCAGATGCTCCTGGTCATTCGTATGCTCCAAACTTGTGTGCGTTACTTATCTATCTGAGCTTCTAGCTAGTGTGCGTTACTTATGTATCTGAGCTCCTAGCTTGTGTGTGCTCCTTACCTGTCTGAGCTCCTAGCTTGCCCCTGGTCTTACCTTGTGTTCTTAGTTTGTTTCTGCCTGTATTCCTTGTCCTGCCTTCGTATGTTCCTTCACCTCTGTATTTGTCTGTACCATGGCCTCTGTTTATATCTTCTCCTGTGTCTCCGTTTAGGTTTGTTCCCAGGCCTTTGTTTATGTCTTCTCCTGGGCCTCCATTTATGATTGTTCCCATACCTCCGTTTATGTCTGTCTTGCTGTGTTCTTCCATTCTGTCAGCCTCCTTGTGTGGTACCTTGCATGTTTCTGTTTGTCTTGTCTGCTCTTCTGGTTCCTGTTTCTGTTTGGTGCTTCTCATTGGCGCCCCTGACCCACCTGGCCAGTTGCCACTGCTGCGGACTGCTCTGAGGTCATAACTGGTGACCGGGGTAAGCCAACCTTATGCCCCCTCGGAGCAAGCTTGGTAGTGGCTCAGTGGGTCCACAACCCACTTTAATCCGCCTAATTCGTTACATCTATATACATTCATTGCAGTTAAAGCACTCAGAGCAATGTGTATGATACACTAAGGAGGTTATCCAGAACTGAAACATGAACTTTTTAATACATTAGTACTAAAGTGGATGAAATTATAACACCTTTCTCAAATGTATTTTTATCAGCAATTCAGTATTACAGGGAAACAGGGTTTTACTTTCATTTTGTCAGGCAGAGATCACAATCTGGTAAAATTCCTTCTGAGATACCATAGTACATAGCTGCTTTTACAGGGTTAATCTCTCACTCTGCATACACTGAAGCAGGCACTGCACATTGAGGACATGTGTAGCAGGGTTTATCTGTTGCTTCCAGCCTCCTCCTCCATAGCACACACATATCCATGTTAGCCTTATTATTATAATAACACCCAGCATGAAAATAGCAGCACAGAGCTTCCCAGTGTCCAGATAGTATAGACTTACAGGCCCCCCTCCCCCGCTGCATGGTGGACTTTTCCAGCTCAGAAACAGAGAGCTCTCAACACAGTGATCCATCATGCTGTGAGGAGTCTGATTTGGCCCAACCCTAGTTTCCTTTTTTCACTAAATTACAGGTAAAATGCTTTCATATTCCTAATTAAACAAACTGAGAAAGTGTTTATATTTTAGTCTTCTGTTACTTTATAATGTTCTCTGACCAAGTAAATGTATACTTTTCGACTTACTGGGTATGAAATGTAGATATTTTTATTCTTAACTTAAAATCTACCATGAATAAAATAAATATTTACAAAATGAAGCTTTACGTTTCTTACCAAGACTTTTTGGGATGTTACTATATTGTGCTTTTATTATCCTACTATGTGAATCAGGAGAGTTGCTAATTGTGCCATTGAGAAATGCAGTGCCAAAATCAAGGTCATTGATGGTTCCTGATAGAGTTCCTCTAATGAACTGAGCACCACCTAAATTAAGGAAAAGAAAAAAATAAGTTTTGATAGTAAGAAACTAACGGACTCCATGTTTACCAATGAACCTTATTTTCATGACCATTAACATCTGATTTGGTTTAGAAGGTGAGATGGGAACAACAAACCTAAACAATTATCACAAATAAAAAGAGAAGACAAATTGGAAAGATAAAAACTTGCGCAGCTCACAACTTCAGGAAAATCCAGTAAATTTAAAATTAATTGATTATAACTTACAAGTCTCAACTCTCAGCAATTATGAAATAACAAGAACAGGAAAGATGTCACACACCTTATTAGGATTATTGACCTCTGGGTGCATGTGAAACCATTACCAATCCTGAATGTACTTTTGTGAAAGATTCACGGCACACCATAACCATTGCTCTAAAGCAACGTTTATGGTGTGCCGTGAATCTCTCACATTATGAAATATCAAGTCACTGAGCAGGTTGTACCTGGAAATTCAATATTTTTTAGGGAAGGATATGTAAAGCGGTGTTCCCACTAAGTAAATTTACTGCACAAACTGGCTCTCAGCTAGCTTGTGTCAGACAAATTATCATTAGGGCTTGTCCACACGGCACCGGTTTTCACCCGGTTTTTCAGACGGTTTTCGGTTTTGAAAACCTTCTGCAAACCGGGTGAAAACTTTTAAAATAGGCCTCTATTGAAAACCATAGACCACCGGCGGCCCAAAAAACATAGAACATGTTCATTCTTCCGACCGATTTTCAGATGGAAGATGAACAAGTCAATGTGAAGGGGGAGGGCTTTTCTCTGCTCCCACACAGCCAGCCAGTTTCAGTTTCGCTCTGCTCTGCACTGAAGAGGGACAAAAATCCCGAAACAGCGTTGTCTGCAGTTGAGAGATACTGGCTTGGCTAAAATCCTGTTTGCTTTCTCAATACTCGGTGGGTCAAAAGCAAATTGAGGATTAGTTACATCCAACAGAGGGCGCTGTGGGCGTCTCAGCCCCTTTCCCATAATTCTTTGTGATATGCAGATGCTAAGTAGAGGGCAAAAAAAGGCAAAACAAACTCTACAAGCCGTTCGTTCGGTGCTCTCCTTAAGGAGAGATCTTCCCTTCTTGAGCTACTCGATGCCTCCCACACAGCCAGCCAGTTTCACTCTGCTCTGCACTGAAGAGGGACAAAAATCCCGAAACAGCGTTGTCTGCAGATGAGAGATACTGGCTTGGCTAAAATCCTGTTTGCTTTCTCAAGACTCGGTGGGTCAAAAGCAAATTGAGGATTTGTTACATCCAACAAAGGGCGCTGTGGGCTTCTCAGCCCCTTTCCCATAATGCCTTTTGATTCACTAATATGAAGCATACGAGCCGCCTCCACTGCCGTGTCTGTCGCACCAGAGCTGAAATTCCTTGTGATGAGCCAACTTGTTGAATCTGATATTTTGCCTGGACGTCCACCTATTGGGTTTGGAAGGAATGGACGGAATTCATTTCATATTCTTCCAAGTATCATGGCACTCCTATAATGCGGTTTGGCAAATTTTTGGGCCAAAAGATCACTATCGATGAGCTGGATGATTTAGTTTCTTTTCTCTTTTCTCTTTCTTCTTCATGGCTGATTCTCGATTGGAACCAGTGACCTTTTGTTTGGGAATCAACCTAACAACACACTGAGCTATTAGGAAAAGTGAGAAGAGGTTGTTATTTGTAGTATACAAGAAGAAAAAGATTGTCCCACCACCAGTAACCATGTAACCAACAGTAACAATGCAGTAACCTGACAAAAATCTGCATAACAAAGCATATGCTAAATAGTTGCAAGTAAAATTTATGTAAGAGATAGCCAAGATGATTGTCTATAAAATTATGGCAGCCTCACATTCAAAGCTGTAGTGGTTGTTGAGATATGGAGCCTGAAAGTCAAAAGTTCAAAACATTGTTACCCTTTTGCTTGGCACTGTACATATCTGTTTACCAAGTAACCTTAAATTTTATGAATTTTTGTAAAATATCAGCAGGAAAATTATCACCACTTTCGGTCAAACAGTGCTTTCAGCTACCATAATATAAGGAAATGACACCGCATGTGGAGCACTACTGGACTGGGACTGACAGGAAATAAGTTAAACCTGAAAAACTGTAAAAATGATAAACTTTAACCTAAATAAATTTGGGTCTGGACGTCCTGATTCTGAATCTTTTCACCAGCTTCACTGAACAAGTGTCAGACTAAACAGAGATTTAGTTGAGCAACACTAATCAAAAGGAAACATCCTTAGCTGATAGGATGAGTGGGTCCAATCATTTAAGATGCGGACACTTTTAAGTTAAGGTGTCAATCACAGATTGGCTTTGGCTATGTACACATTAGCACTGGAGGTTCCATTAGGAGTCTTCGATATCTTGTCTAGTCAAATGACAAATGTTGTGATGGAACCTGATAGACCACATTACTAGTGCACAAAATTAGAAGATCATTGCAGAGTGGCTGTAATTTCAGTAAAAGAGAGAAACCCATATATTGGCTTAGGAAACCTTTGCAAAGGTGGGTTTTCACTGGCTGAAAGCCATAATCATCCACATTAAAAGAAATAAACACTTGAAACATATTGCTCTGTATGTAATGGATCTATAAAATATATGTGTTTACTTAAATTATGGACATAAATTCACTTTTTGATGATATTCTAACTTTTTGAGATGCACTAGAATAGTCAATGAGGTCCCTCCAATCTGTGATCTAACAGATTCAGGACACAAAACTGGAACTAACAATGCAGATGTAAACATAGCCTTAAGATGTTTTATTCAATATAAGAAGTTTAACTTTTTTATAGTCTTGTATATACTTTGTGAATAAGATAATAATTTAGAAGTAATATGGATTGTATATCATATAACATGTGTCTGTTTTAAATTTTATACCACACTTTCAGTTTTGGCCTATCATCGTTTAAAATTACAGGTGTACTAATGTTCACGATGGACAATGACAGACTCCTGGCTTTCAAAAATGTGATCTGCCATGGAGAATTTTTTCAGCTATGGTTGCTGAAGATACAAGTGTATTGCATGATTATTATTATTATTATTATTATTATTATTATTTATTTTTAAAGCGCCATTGATTCCTGGAGCGGCTGTACTTCGAGGGGTTACATACACAACATAAGTCAAACGAGTACAGTGATAATTAATGAATGACAATTGGCACGACAGAGGGAGAGAGGACCCTACCCGCGAGGGCTTACAATCTACAAGGAGGGGGAAAAAGACAGAAGGTGAGGGGCAGACATGTATGTGGACGGTGTAGTGACAGCAGGGTTATTGTAGGTTATAGGCAAGCCTGAAGAAATGGGTTTTCAGGTTGCTTTTGAAGCTGGTGAAAGTGGAGGAGAGTCTGATGTGTTGGGGCAGTGAGTTCCAGAGTGTGGGTGAAGCACGGGAGAAGTCTTGGAGACGGTTGTGTGAGGAGCTGATCTGTTGAATTCAGGCAAACATTTGTGCCCAAGCCCAGCATGTGTTTATTTAGGATGTGTTTACATGGCGCATTGCAGCGCTTACTGCACGCGAGCTTTGAATTACTGTAATTGTGGGGCGCAATTTGGGCGTATTGCAGTACAATTACATGCCAAAATACTCCCCGCAAATACGCCGTGTGAACATACTCTTAGGGCTCATTCACACGGCTTATTCTGGGACTGATTTCAGCCGTACTGCACGCCGTATTTGCGCTGCAGTACGGCTCCAATCCGTCCCAGTAACTACAGTATTCCACAGTTCTCATAGAGAACTATGGATTCTGTCTCCTCTCCCCGCTCGGCGAATCCGCCGAGCGGGGAGAAAGTGACATGCACATTATTTACGGCGTGTACGCACCGTGAATAACGAATGTCTATGAGGCCGGCGAGCTGCCGGCCCCCCGCCCCATCTCCGCTGCACGGCAGCCGGCGTAATTGCGGGGCGAAATCTGTCCTCGGATTTACATCAGCAATAAGCCGTGTGAACATTGCCTTACTGTTCTGCTAATTGTCCAGTTTTGACAAGTTGCTTGTGGGATCATTTGTACAAGTGATTCCATAGATGTTTAATTGGTGCATTCTGGACAATCCAATTTCTATGTATGAGCAGCTAGACAACCAGACACAGAGACAGTTTCATAGAATATTAGAATATAGTCAAAGGAGAAAGCTAATACATGTACTAGTCAGTAAATGTTCTTACTTTGGCAGGCTTGAACATTACATTTCAGGACTTGTGTGGAGTCTCCGGGACAAGAGCGAATACTGTTTGATTCCATAAGATGCTTACACGAACGCGTCCTGATCTTCTGGCCACCACCACATGTAGCAGAGCATTTACTCCACGCTTCCCATGGACCCCAATTACCATCAGCTACAAAGAATATAACATGATTTGATTTTTAATATTGAAAATGTGGAATAATGAATATCGGTTATGTGTCTAGGTTTATGGTTTCTTTCTTTTTTATACATTCAAAATTCAGGTTTGCTTTTGCAGCTGCTCCTTGATAGTGGGTGCTGCCTAATTTGCTGGTAAGCAGTAGACCCAATTTTTTTCTCATGCTCTACTGAATAAATACAATGAATTTGCAGCCATTCTTGTACAGCAGCCTGGGTACATTGTGTTACATTTAACAACATTTAAGTGCATCTGCCATGTATTTGTTATAAATGTCTTTTACCAAATATATTTATTCAGATCTCTTATATTGTCAAGTAGTCACTAAATGGAAAAATTGGCAAAAATTCAAGTAATTAAAAAATTTCTCACAGCTGGGATTACTACTTGTTATTTTTGCAACTACTGTGTTTTTCCATTGTGGAAATTAAAGTACCACATGCCTTTTTATTCTCAATTTTTACTCAGTATTAGTTATGCTCTGCTAATGTGGAAAGTAGGGTGCAAGTTTCATTATTTCTTGCTAATCTCAAACATAAAATTTATTTAAAAAGGTCACAGCTCTGAGAAACACTGTTCACTCAGCAAACAGCTCAAACAATATGAGCCCTAGGAACAGGGCCGGACTGGGAATAAAAATCAGCCCTGGCACTAAGCCCCCACCAGCCCACATACAATATCCGCTTAAAAAATTGTTCTCGCACCTCGCCACTTTCTAAAATAAACTACACTGTATAGCTGCTTTCACATGGAGCATTTTTGGTGCCTTTTTGATGTTTTTTTGGTGCGTTTTTGTGCAGAAAGGCAGAGCAGTTAATGCTGTACATTTCTGCACAAAAAAACGCATCAAAAAAATGCACCAAAACCGCTCTGTGTGAGAGCCCCCTACACACAAGCAAGAAAGAAACAGTGGTGCAGAGAAACCCCTCATCACAGAGTCAGGTGTGCACTTTACAATCAGGGACAAGCCCACACTGACACTACATAAGCACCAACATAACCTACAACCCCACCAATCACATCACCAGTAGTCAGGTCACCATCACATGAATACAGCACTGATTCAACATAGAAGTAAAATGACCCCTGACAGCAGGGACTCACAGGAGACGTCCTCTCTGATGGGAGTTCTCTTCTTCTCCTTTTCTTCTTCTTCTGGCCCAAACCTCCATGATGCCTTCCCTTGTTGTTCCCTTCCATTTCTCTCTCTGTCCAGTACAGCATGCAGTTTCCTCTTCTAGTGGTCACTACTCGTCCCTGTAGAATTTACCACAAATACATCTTAGGCTCCTCTCTCTTCCAGCACTTTCCTATCAATTCCCCAAACAGCGTATGTTAGACCCTAAAAATTAGAAATTACAAAATGTCAGATAAGTGGCATGTAAATAGGTAGACCCCCATTAGGTAGATAAAAAGGGCCTTCCTCCATTAATTTGGTAGGTAGACAGGGCCTACCCCTGTAACAAGCCAGGTAGCAAGGGCTGTCCCCAGTAACTAGCCAGGTTAGCTGGGGCTGTCCCCAGTAATCAGCCAGGCAACTAGGGCTGCCCCCAGTAATTAGCCAGGTAGGGCCAGGGGCAGTAATTAGCAGTCAGGGCCAGTAAGTAGGCAGGCAGGGGCAGTATATAGTCAATTCCTTAAATGCTGTAGCAGAATCCAAAATGTATCCGCCACCTAATAGTCTCTGCTGTGTGAAGGCTCCTCAATCTTCAATTCAGTACTCCAACAAACAACAAGCAGATTCAAATGTTGCAAAAGGTTACCAAACATTTATTGACAGTCCCATTAAATATAAGACCACATCTGTAACATCCCGTTACTTGCGTTTAAGTTGTGTTGGCAATCCATAGTAGGAGGCAGGAACATACAAAAGCATTTTTACCAACTGCGATGCTGCGACCGCATAGCCCGCAAGTAACGGGATGTTACAGATGTGGTCTTATATTTAATGGGACTGTCAATAAATGTTTGGTAACCTTTTGCAACATTTGAATCTGCTTGTTGTTTGTTGGTGTGCAGTATATAGTCAGGCAGGGCATCATATAGGAAGGCAGGGGCAGTCTATAGCCAGGCAGGGGTATTCTATAGCCAGGCAGGGCCAATATGTATATAGCCAGGCAGGGCCAGGGGGTATATAGCCAGGCAGGGCCAGGGGATAGATAGCCAGGCAGGACCAGGGGGTATATAGCCAGGCAGGGCCAGGGGGTATATAGCCAGGCTGGGCCAGGGGGTATATAGCCAGGCAGGGCCAGGGGGTACATAGCCAAGTAGGGGCAGTAAGTAGTTTAAAAAAAAAATAAAGATCTTACTCACCTGATGTCTTTCCCTCCTCTTCACCAAGCCCGTCCGGAGCGGCCGCTCTCACCTGAGTGGGGGCCGCGGAGCAGGCGCGCGATGACGTCATCACATCGCGCGTCTGCCCCGCGGCCTCCTGGTTGCTGAACAGACGGGATCAGTAGATCCCAGATGTTCAGCCTCGGCTGCTGCCTGCACTGCGCGGTGCAGGCGGCGGCCGTGATGGCTGCATGGCTGGGTCAGTGACCCGGCCGTGCAGCGAGGGGGGCCTGCCGGCCCCCTGGCACAGGGGTCCGGTCGCATATGCGACCATTGCGGCCCCTGTGCGTGCGCCGGCACTCGGCGCCTGCCGGGGGGGAAACACCGGCCCCCTCGGAGGGCGCTCCGAGCCGGCCCTGCGGCCCGGACCCCAGTGGCCCGCCGGGGTTTGCCCTATGGGCAGTTCGGGCCTGCCTAGGAACATTGTAACCAGAGCAATCAAATCACAGAAAAATAGAACATTACTTAAAAACACAGACACACAGCCATCTTAGTAGCTCCATGGAAGTTGCACAGGTGCAGAATAATGATGAACAACTGCTCACACACCTATCCATAAAGGGGCAATTGCTAAGTAAAAAACTGCACATTGTAAAAGAACAAGTTCACACCAGTGTGCTGAAAACCATATAGTGGAGATTGCTTCAGTGCAAAAACACTGATTAACAACAACTCACACACCTACTATCCATGAAGAGGGTGGTCGCTAGCATTATAATCACACATAGGATGCTTTCACACAGAGCGTTTTTTTATGCAGAAAGATACAGCAAAATTAAGGGTGTATATTTCTTTCCAAAAAGCGCATCCCCCTTTAAAACATTTAAAAAAAGCCCCCAAAAATCGCTCCCTGAGAAAACAAACCCCCAAAATAAGGTTATATAAACTGCTTGTCATACAGTTTTCATGTGGTGCCTTGTGGTTAAAAAACCAATGATGACGCCCCAGTTTTGGTTTTATCCCCAAAGGGGAATAGGGAAATCCCCCAGTGGGCCCTACCCTAGGGGATGGTGGATCGATGGGATTTTAAAGGGCCCTTGGGGTGCTTTTCGGAAGAAAAATTCAGGGGAAAAAGGGTTAAGAAAGCAAAAGAAAAAAGTGCAAGGGGGGCAGTGCCCGTGGGGTACAGTCAAACTTTGGTTGGGTTTGGGGCCCCAAGAATATCTTCCTGGTGGGCCCCCGGCAAAACCCAAATCTGAAAAATTTTTTTAAAAAATATATATTCGGGCAAAACGGACTGCCCATATTCCCAAAAAGCTTATCACCCTCTTCTCCTCGGGGGGCAAAAAAAAATACAAAAAAAAATCAAACATGAGGTAAATTTGTTGTTTTTTGGGCCCCAAAAAAATCAAGCTTTTCAAACCCCGTCAAAGCTCCTCATTGTCTTTCGGGGTCCCTACACTAACTTTTTCTAGGCGAAATTTTCCCCAAAAAAAAAAAAAAAAATTCACAGAAAGGGGCAAAAAAAAATATTCCAAAGTACAACTTCCCCATGTTGCCCCTGGGGGATTTTTTCACCCCGTAAGAGAAAAATTTTGTTAGCCCCTTTAAGTTGTGAGTTTGGGCTTTGTCTGTGTTTTTAATTTAATAAAGCCCAATTATTCTATTATTTTTTGTGTGAATTGCCCCCAAGTTTGATTCAGGGAAAATGAGGAACTTTTGGGCGTCAGTTGCAAACTTTTTTAATATTTAATGTTTAATATTTTTTTCCCAAAATGAGGTTGTGCCCTTTTAAAATTTTAAAGGGGGCTGGGGGTATCAGAATTTTGTGTGAGGTGCTTAGAATTTTGCCCGGGCAACCACTCAAATCGAAAAACCCCAAAGGGGATCATAACTGGTTTTTATGCCAGAAAGGTACACATGTAACCCTTTGATTGGCAAATTTTGTATAAGCCTTTTTCTATGGGAAATTTTAAATTCTAGCAATCACCCTTAAAGAATTAGGCGTGTGCTGGGTTTTTTAAAACAGTATTTTTCCATTTGTGCAAAATTCCCCTGTATGGTACTGGGGGTTTTTGCTCCTTTTTGATGTGAAATGGTTTTATTCAATGTGCAGGATTTTTTTTTTTACTAAGCAATTAGCCCCCTTATGGAGGGGTGTGCAAGCAACTGTTTATCAGTAATCTGCACTTGTGCAACTTCTCCCAGGGAAAAACTGTAGTTTTTATGCCAACCCACTTGGAATGGTGTTTTTCAAAATCATTTTAAAATGTGAATAAAGACCGGGGTGTCTGTGTTTTTTAAAGGGCTTTAAATTTTCCCCAAAATTTTTTAAAATTAAATAAAGAAGGTTTACCAATATACAAAAAATTTAACCCGATTAAAAAAATTGGAGTTTTAAAAAGGTCAGCCCGGGAATCCATTATATAAAAAAAAAGATGATTAATTCCCCATTCAGTGGTTGAAAAAGTATTCCCTTTTCCCCTTTAACTGTTTCCCCATTTTTTAAACGTTTCAGCCACAAACTTAAAAGGGGGTTTTCCAGGCAATCTTTTTATTTGTTAAAGAGTCCAATTAATTTTATTGAACCTTTTTTAATTGATATTTATTAAAAAAAGGTGTTTTTCATTTCTCCATTTTTTTTTCATTTTTTAGGCTGTATTTTAATGTTTACATCAGGCATCCTCAATGCGGCCTCCCCGTGGGGAAAAAAAACAACTCCTCATGCTTATATAAATTTTTAACATGGGAATGAAAGGGAGTTGAGTTTTTCCCCCAAAAGCGGAGGGCCCATTGGGATGCTTGGGTTTACACCCATACAGTTGTTCGTTACAAGTTTGTTATGGAGCCCCAGGAGGTAGGGGATATCACACTCTACAGTATCAGAACTGCTATTGGGAGGGCTGGAGAGCTGTGAATCCATCTCTCCCCCCTACTGACACAAATGAGGACTGGGAAGGGGCAGGGGAAAGGGAGGGGGTGGAAGGGGGTGACCCTCCCAGTGGGGAAGACACCCCCCGGGAGGGGAGACACACCCTGGGTTTGAAATCTTGACAAAAAAACAGATCGATGCCTGTGAAAAACTGTAGTGGGGAAATGTATTTTTAAATGTTTTTTTGATTTTTTATGTGATGACATAAAAGAGCAAATATTTGCGAATGGGAAAGAAAAATGATAAAAAAGCTTTTCCAAATGTTTGCAAATTAAAAAACTGAAAAATGTGTACTAAATTTTTCAACCCCCAAAAAAATACTTTGTAGGGCCACCTTTATTGCACCGTCTGATGGAGATGTCTATACACTTTGTACATCGAAAACGGAAATTTTTGCCCCCTTATTTTTTCACAATACTGTAGCTCATCAGATTGGTTGGGGAATATTTTTTAAACAGAAAATTTTTAAATCATGAATGTTAGGGCTGACTGTGACTTTGGGCCTTTTAAACATCGCTTTGTGTAAGCGATTCCATTATAACTTTGGGGTGTTATTTTGGTCGCGTCCTGAGAAGGTGAAATTTGGGCCAAGACTCAAGTCTTTTGCAGCCTCTAACAGGTTTTCTTCGAGGACTGCTCTGTATTTAGCTCCATCTATCTTCCCATTTACTTTGACCAGCTTCCCAGTCCCTGCCTGAAACAAAGCCTCCCCCTATTCCATAAAGGCAAGATTTATGGTGTACACCACTAACAGTTGTCCTGTGGACAATTTCTCCCACCTGAGCTGTGGATCTCTGTAGCTCTTCCAGAGTAACTCTGGGCCTCTTGGCTGTTTCTCTAATTAGTGCTTTCATTGTCTAGGCCAGGGATGTCAAATTGCGGCCCTCCAGCTGTTGGGAAACTACAACTCCCATTATGCCCACTGTAATAGATAATATAAATGCATGATGGGAGTTGTAGTTTCCCAACAGCTGGACGGCCGCAGTTTGACACCAGTGGTCTAGGCTGTCAGTTTAGACATGGACAGCCATGTATTGGTAGGTTAGCAGTTGTGCCATACTATTTCCACTTACAGATGATGGATTGAACAGTGCTCTGTGAGACATTCCGAGCTTTGTCTATTTTTTTTTAAACCTAACCCTGCAATACACTTTGCCACAACTTCATCCCTGAGCTCTGTAGTGTGTTCCTTGGTTTTCATGATGCTATTTATTCAGTAATGTTCTTTGAGGCTTTCACAAAACAGCTGTAGTTATACTGAGAATAAATTACTAATTTGGTGACTTATAAAGGCAATTGGTCACACTAGATTTTATTTAGAGGTATCAGAGTACATGGGGCTGAATACATATGCATGCCACACTTTTCAGTCTTAAATTTCCATAAACTTGGAAAAGCGTGTATCTTTTTCTTGACACTTCACAAATACTTGATACTTCATGCTGTTCTATCGCATCCAATATCAATAAAATACATTTAAGTTTGTGGCTGTAGCATTTCAAAATGAGGAAAAGTTCAAGGGGTAGAAAGACGTTTTCAACCCACTGTAATCATAATCATCCAGGTAAACAGTGGTTCAAACATTATATAAGCTCTTATGTATGCGTTACATATTAACCCTTTCCCACTTCAGCGATGTTATGTGACATTTGTCTTTCCACCCCACCTTCCAAGAGCCATCATTTTTTTATTTTTCCATCTACATATGTTTTTTTGTGGGACAAGACATATTCTCTAATGCTACCATTTACCTTACCATATAATTTACTTGGAAAAAAAACAAAGTCTTTCTGGGGAGGAACATGAAAAGACATAGTTGCACCATATTTGTGGGTGTCTTGTTGTGACACAAACAGTTTTGCATGTTTGTTGTAGCTGGTTATGGCACTGCATAGCAAAATTAAGAGATAGATAAGGTTTCTTTTTTAAAAGGGATTTGACAAGAATTGATTTCCTCAAATCACAGGCTGGTACTCCACTCATGAGACTTGAAAAAGGGGCGTTGTCTTTCTGTGTTTAAAAAAACAAGTACCTCCTCTATGATGTCATCACTCCACCTCCCATGCACATTCTTGATACTCAGTCTCTGTATTTGAGCAAACATTGTTTGGGGTATTCCACAGATGAGAAAATGTATTTTGCACAAAACTATATCCTTTTATTTCTCCCCCTTTTGTGCTCAGGAGAGAAGATAAGCTCAGCAGGCAGCCTTCTTTCATTCCTTCAGGAACGGCTGCAGGTTGAGAGGGAGGGGGGTGAGCAGAGAGCAGGGAGAGTCTGCATGTTTACTAAGATAATTACATTACAATCAGTGGATTCTCTATACAAAAGACAAAGAATCTTTCTCCCCAGTCCCTTCAAAACTCATTCATGTCCCCTGCCTTCAGATAAGAAGTGCAAACATGCAAGAGTGGTCAAATCAGCTCCTGGTCTTATCTAATGTAAACTGTCAGGAAGGCTGTAGCTCTCACATGATTCACTTTTTTTAATGACATATATTTAGAAAAGTGATTAAATACCCATTTTGGAGGATCCCACGTCAACATTAGATCATGGCAAAACCCATTTAAGTACTGACATAATGAAAACTATACACATTTGGAATCACTGGAATTGTTTCGACCTGCAGAATACAGATAACACATCATTTATAACAAAGAGTGAAGGCCATTAAAACAAAACTGCTCCAAAACTTTTTTCTAACTTTATCACACTTAAAATTCTTTTAAGTTTGCCAGCACATTATATGGCACTGTTAAAAAGTACATCTTGTTTCGCAGAAAACTATCACTCATATGTCTATGTAGATGGAAAAATAAAAAAAATATGTCTTTTGGAAAGCCGGGACAAAAAAAAAAAAATATTATGACCACAGGTAGAGTTAAAGGGGTTAAAAACGTATGTGAATGAGTTTTTTTTTTTAAATGCATCACAAATGCTAAAAAAAAAAAAGAAAGAAACATGTGAACTTGGACTAAGAGATCTGCATTTTGTTGCAGTGTTATTGCTTTCAAGTAAAGCTAACATGCGCTACTTTTACTGAAAATTTCTTATGTTTCCCTCCTATAAACTTTATCCTTCAGTCAGATCTTTATTAATGAATGACTCACACTGTAGAGCAATATACTCACTGGGACATTTGTTTGTGTTGCATTTGTGTGTCTCCGTGTCGGCACCAGTGCAGCCTCTGCCACTGCTCGAGGGAGCTGGGTTATCACAGGCTCGATATCTCCTCATCTGGCCACCATGGCAGGTACGACTACATGCTCCCCAAGAACTCCAAGATCCCCAGTTTCCATGAACTACAATAAAATTTGAATGCTGTAATATCGGGTATAACAAAGGTGATACATATATGTGTTTTACACTAGTGCAGAAAACTTTGTTGTCTGCACATCGCAAAAAGGTTTTTTTATAAAAATCAGGATTAGGTGCTCGACTGGTTTGTTGGCAGCTCAAAACGCAAACAAAATCCAATATCAGCCAGCGTTCATACTACTAGCACTTAAAGAAAAATTGCATTATAGAACATATAGTAACTTATTAGAAGAAAGGCATTTTCGCTACTTTAGATATACGATGCAAAATTTGAGGTTCCTAATGTCACATTTTTTGATCAAAACTAGATGTAAAGAATTAATGGGGAGCTCTTATTTGGTTGCCAATGGGGCAATTAAATAAATCTTTAAACCAAACAACTTTATATTTGAGGCTCCTCATTTGTTTCTGTATAATAATTACTGAATAAAATTGTAATGCGATTGTACACATGATAGATGCATATTCCTACTACCAAGAGTAGAAAAATGCTTAGCAGCAATGCCTACAGCACAGTATTATGCTACCTTAGACCTTGCTAGTGGCTACTGGTGAATCACAGTGAAAGAAGCTGATAGAGACAAGACTGCTTCTAGCAGTCCCGTGGGACTCTCCAAATTGAACAGAATGCCTTTTTGACTAACAAATCTACCCAATAACTTTGAAAGACTCATTGCCTTGGAGACCTTAATTTTGAGTCCATCATAATTTACTTGGATGACAATGTGATGTTTTCAAGTGGTTTTGAACAACATTTAGAACTTCTGGATGTAGTTCTGAAACCGCATTAAAGAATTATGGATTGAAACGGAGACCCATCAAGTATCGGAAAAAAATACAACATTTGGGCCACAGAATTAGTGTCAGAGGAACTGCTCATGACCCCGGAATAGTACTAGCAGCATCAGAATGGCCAATTTCTCAGACTGTGAATGAGATAAGGTTATTCTTTGGGTTAGTGGGTTATTTTAGCAGATATATGCATAATTTTGCTAAGATTGCTGCTCTACTTTACACGCTACATTACCACAAGGTAGAGTAAGCCCCCTTCAATACGAATAGTGTGGCAGCAAGACAACTAATTCATCCACTGGCCTCTACCATATGAACTGTGGGGTGGGTAGGTGTTGAGCTGTTTTTATCGAACAAAGTTGTCAAATCGGCAAGGTTTTTATGGTTGATCGAAAAATTTCCAGATCTGCAGATCAATTTAAGGTTAAAATCTGTGCATCATGCTATTAAGATCGCGCCCTTTTTCGCCTGCTTCTGTAAATTTTGGCTGGCCAGCCAAATCCGATTACAGAGAATTAGAGCAGGGTGAGATGTAGTGTGCGACGTCATGATCTGGGTATGTGTATGTTGCCGAATTGGCTGGAAAAAATCACATGTACCTCGTTTTACATAGAACAGCGTTTTCCCTGTTTCAGCCTCAGTGTCTGCTGTCAGGTTCTCTCATAGGGATGTAGGACTCGCGCTCCTGCCTGTGGCCAAACAGCTCAGCGTAAAGTAGTCTATTTCTAGCACAGAGACTACCTCTTACTATTAGCTGAGATCCTTCAATCTTAGTTAGATTGAGAGATTTGAAAGATGTTTTTTGTAGTTAGCTAGAGAATTTTAAAGCAACGCAATCTACCGCTGTAAATTCACGCGGCGGTTGGGGATTGCTGGGGGGGGGGGGCCCCCGCGGCGCGCGGGTAACTTCACTAGACAAGCTCTATCTATAAAGAACACTGCGAATAAGTTTCACAAGAATTAGTGTAGGTATTGTAGAGGGAATTATCTTTATTATTATAAACGTTTGCTATTGAAATATTTACTGGATATTGGGCAGCCCTGAACTTATATTGGATACACTCCATTTCTAGTAACTAGCAGAGTTCTTTGTTAGCTTGCAAAAACTCACTTTTTTATTATCACAGTATACATTTTCTGATAGGTGTTAATTTTCAATTGTCACTTTACACCTGTGACTGGTGATTATCCACCTTTGCAGTTAAATTACAAATCCCTGCATCTTGTAGTCAGCACAAATTGATATCGTACGAAACTTAAACAGTTACGTGTTTTTGACCTTTTGCGCACCCGCATTGCTCAGTTGACGCAGCATCTACGTAAGAATCTTAAAAACAGCAATTCTGATATTACCACAGGTGAATTGAAAGGTGCAAAAAATACTCGTTTATTATTACTCCAAAAAACATAACAGTTACGTGTTTTTTGACTTTTGCGCACCCAGCATTGTTAATTGACGCTATAGCATCTAAGTAAGAATCTTTAAAACAGCAATTCTATCTTCAACACAGGTGAATTGAAAGGTGCAAAAAATACGCGTTTTTATTATATCCAAACATTAACAGTTAACGTGTTTTTTGAGCTTTTTTGCACACCCAGCATTGTTCATTGACGCGCCAGCTATCTACGTTAAATCTTAAAACCAGCAATTTCTTATTCACTTACCACAGGTGAATGAAAGGTGCAAAAAATGATCGTTTATTATAACCAAACATAAACGGTTTACGTGATTTTTTTTGACTTTTGGCCACCCAGCATTGTTCATTGAGCAGCATCTAAGACGTAAATCTTATCAACAGCAACATTTCTATATTCACCACTCAGGTGAATTGAAAGGTGCAAAAAAAATATCGTTTACATATACCAAAACATATCTCAGTTTACGTGGTTTTTTTTGACTTTTGCGCACACAGCATTTGTTCAATCTGACGCAGCATCTACGTAATTCTTAAAACAGCAATTCTATTTTCACCATCAGTGAATTGAAAGTGTGCCAAAAAATACCGTTTATTTACACCAAAACATAAACAGTTACGTGTTTTTTTGACTTTTGCGCACCCTAGCATTGTTCATTGACGCAGCATCTACGGTAATTCTTAAAAGACAGCAATTTCTGATATTGCACACCAGGTGAATTGAAATGGTGCATATAAAATATCGTTTTATTACCAAAAGACATAAACAGTTACGTGTTTTTTGACTTTTTGCACAACACTAGCATGTTCATTGACGACAGCATCTACGTAAATCTTGTAAAACAGTCAATTCATATATCAACCAAGAGTGAATTGAATAGGTGCAAAGAAATATCGGTTATTATACCAAACATAACAGTATACGTGTTTTTTTGGACTTTTGCCAGTACAGATTATGTTTGATAGGACACCTTGCAGTTAAATTTGATCCTGCAATTTCTGTTTTTGATTAGAGGGATTTGAGAACAGCTGTGATTTGCCGCTTCTTTAATATAAGAGACTTGCCAACTATTCCATACCTTTCCAAAAATTTTTATATTTCCTGAACATGGAGCGAAATGCAGGTGGTATTTAAGCGAGCAAAGCAGGGCAGGGTCTAGCACAGGAGGTAGAGGTGACGAGAGAAGGTGCTCCTTCCAGTGTGGCGTCAAACGCATGCCGAGCGGATCGTCAGTTGCAGACCGTAAGGCCTGTCATCGCTGGGTCAGGGCCCCTATGTTGAATCTAAGTGTAACGATACATCGTCGAAATCTGTAATTCAGTGCGAGTTAATGCAACCTGCATTCTAGCAGTCTTACCTCCTCGTCCTCGCTGTCGCACGGCCACAAATGTCAGTCATCAGCAGTCATCAGCATCCGTTCCAACATGATAGCAGAGCCCAAATGTCAACTCTGTGTACCCTCCCACTGTGGATAATCCATTTGTTGAAGACCTCTTTGATGACAAAATGCGGTCGTTGGGGTCAGAAGTCATGGTTAAAGATCAAGAGGATGATTTAGTCTGACTCTGGACGCCCAGTCCTCAGTTACTGATGCCATCCAGAGGAGGTGAAGAGAAGCGGTCAATCGGCAAAATTCCCGGTTGCGGTCTGGGCAACGCCTTGCAGTGCCCCTTGCTTGTAGCCCGCATGCTTCTTGGAGTGCAGAAGAGTCTAGGTACGACTACAGTCACCTGTGTTGATGATGATGATGATGACGATTGCGGATCCCATCTGGTACTTTTCCTGCAGATTTGCTTTGGCGAGCGCGCTCATCAGTGTACGAAGGAGGAAAGACGATGGGGGTAGTGCTCCAATACGGGGTCCCGCCACAAAAAGGGAGGGAGGGCGGTTCGCAGGAAGTCCGTGATTGATTCCGCCACCACGGTCAGCGCAGAAACCCGGGGGCTCCTTGCTTATCGCCTCACCCGTATAAAGGTCAGGACCTCTTCAAGCTGGGCCTTCTATTGAGCATGCACCTCGGATTACCCTAGCGATCTGTATGTATGACGCCTTTGCCTGTGTAAAACGCATAAGTAGAGGGCAAGAACCTTAAGTGGTTAACCACCCACCAACATGTCCTGAGTCACCATGCTAAGCGAATGCATGTGTTGATAATTGGAGGGAAAACACTTGGCCTAAAAAAAAAGGCCAGACGACGACGGGCCTCCCAACCACTCTGTCACCACCCTCTTGTCTCCGCCTCCTTCCTCCTCTGCCAACACCAAGCGTTTCCTCTAGCTGCCATGTCTCTCAGAGTCATGGATCTGGGATCAGCCTCCGCTTCAGCCTCCACGTCGCACCCTGAGTACCATCCTGCACCACTCAGAGACCCATCCCGTACCCTCTTCTCCTTCCGCCAGTTGAACGACCTGCACGCCGATGTACAGCGGCCTGTCTAGCAGCCAGCCTTCTGCTTCTTGCACCAGTTGTGGGAGCCCGAAGAAAACAACGCTTTAACCCAAAACATCCAAAGACCAAAAAAAGCCGGAAATTTTTTTGTCGGCATTGCCCAGGATTTTGGCCTTGGGAAAGTGTATTTGCCTTTCCGTCTGGTGGACATCAGTTGGGTTTCCGCCACAACGTCCTATGGGCCCTTGCTGCCCCTCCAAATACCATAGGATGCCTGAGCAGGCATTCTTTGCCAGGAAAGCAGTCCCTGCCCTGGCCAGCAACGTGTCATTCTAAAATAATTTCAAGCGCGTTGTCTGCATCTATGTCCTGGATTAAGTCCCTCCTTCACCACCGGCACACATGGACTAGTAAAGAACGGGCAAGGTCGACTATATCTTCTGTGTCTGATCACTGTGTGAGCTGGGTGGATGTCTCTTGGTTGGTGTGTGGCTCTCAGGCTCGGCGGCACAGCTGCTCCAAAACCGCCTAGGGATGGTACAGGGTCTCTTTCCCCCAATGGTCTTGGTGGGTGGCATCTACGTGCCCAGAGTGACTCAGGGCCATGTTGACTAGAATTATCTGCCTTAGAGGACCGTCCACACACAGGTCAGGAGCTGTGGTACGGCTCTAAGCACTGAGATCTGTCTCTCCAGCGCTGGCTGTTCGGTTTTGACAGAACCTTGTGCCATGCAAGGCATGTTGGGTGTGCGATAACGGGCGAAATCTGCTTGGGGCCGCCCTTGAAAGATCGGTCAGGCAGGAGCACGATCCCTTGCCCTTGGCACATGTTCATGAACTTGTCGTCCAGAAATTCTGTCTAAGGAGCTACCGGGTCGGAAAAGCCTCGCCTGCTGAGAAGGCTCGAGGATCTGAGTTCCCCTCTTTCCGCCGCTTTTTCGCACCCGCGCTTAATCCCGCATGGCTGCGCGTCTACTATGCAGCGTTCAGCTCGCCTCCCGTCACTCCGTCCATTGTTGACGTGGCAACTATCGCTGGAATTCCACCCTCCACATGCTCCAGCGATGTCGTGGCCTAGCAGCGCAAATGCCATTACGCAGTACGATGTGACACATGGCCCTGAACAACGCAGCTCGGTTGTGGGGGGACCTCGGGTGTTGATCAACACCGAGAGTGGAGGTCAGGCGAAAGAGCTTCTGCAACTATCCTTGCCAGGTTTTGAAGAAGCCACCATAACTGTGGTCAGCTTGCGGACAATGCCCTTGTCAGCATGAGCATTGTGGTGATCTTAGTTCTGGAGTGACGATCGTTTGGACACTCTGAAACAACAGGTCCCGCCTGCGAGGAGGAGGAGACGGACACAGATGCGGATCAGGAGCTTTCTCTCCGTTCCAAATCCATCAAGGCCCGACAGTTTACACCAATTTCACTCGGTCTTCATTAGGCAGTGGTTCGGGGTCCGAGCTAGTGCAACGGGTATACATTCAGCTCTCAGGGTTGCATCATCTCAGGCAAGTAGGGCTGTGTGAAGCTGTGCTGGAGGGCAGCGGAGGAGGAGGAGGAGGAGAAGGAGGAATTCCTAGACAACGGCATGTTACCGAGTCCCTGCCTTGGATAAGTGGTGGTGCCTCTTGCCGAATTGAGCGCGGGAGGAGGATAGATGGAGAGAAATCAGTTTGCTAGTGCCCCTCGACCGCCAGAGGCTTGGGAAATCAATGGCTCCATTCTCTCTCTACATGAGTGCTTGGTGCTCCATTTCTCCAACATGTTCCTCGCATTAAGGGCCATCAAAAATTGAACAAACAGTTGACATGGGTGGGCCACCCTCCCTGGATCCCCCGGTACAAAACAAAACCTCAGCACTTTCCTTCCATCCCACCCAAATGAGAGTAAAATGCAGGCAATGGAGACCTTGCTGATTGAATTCAACTGGAGACTTCTGTGCCATCTCGCTTCCGTGTTACCCAGAAATGTCACGGTGGAACAACATCAGGACGTTGACAGCAGTAGAGTGCCAGAAGTAGGTTGTAGCGGCTACGCAGCAGGCAAGGATGGGCAGAAGCCTATTGGGTGATCCTCTGGCAATCCTTTGTTTTACCACCTACCAATCATTGCAATGTCAGGGCACACATCCAAACACACAGAGATCAGCTTAAGATTCATGGTGCACGGACTATCTGAGGTCTCAACACCGATGTTTTTGCATGTGTTCCGGACCCAATAGGACTTCTGGGTATCCAAATACTGGCCACGCAATGGCCTCAGAGCCTGGTGTGCATCCCCCAAAAAAAAAAAACGGAGGGGGGGGGTGGGGGGCCCCTCCCTCCTCCCCCCATCTTTCAATTTTAGAGGTGTTGTCCTGCCCAGCTGCCAGCGTCATATTCTGAGCGGACCTTCCAGCACGCTGAGGAGTCATTATCAGACAAACGCATCCGCTTTTCACAGTTAATTGTGGATCGTTTTGACACTTTCATCAAGATGAATCAGCATGGAATTCTCTTGATGGAGTTGTGGCCCTAATTGCGAGGTTCACCGATTAGTGCCGGTTACTTCCATTTCCTTTTCAAACAGTAAATGGTCACTCTTGAAAACTTTTTTTTAATAAATGATAATTTCTTACCTGCCGCAATTTTTATTTCTTCTTTTCCTCCAACAGTTCATTTTGCTTGTTTTGCTGTGAGGAGTCGCTGAAAAGACAGAGGTTTCATGACAACACTATTCAGTGTTTGTATCACTTCTATCTTAAGAAGTTTTCGCATTGTCAATAGTTTTTGAGGTCATTGTTGCTTTGAGATACAGCTATATTATGGTCCCTTTTGGACAGATATTGCGTCTAAGTGGGCTTTTCTCCCTCACATTCTGTTTTAATAGTAGGCTGAAGAAGTCTATTATATAACTTTTTTTTGGGGTCATGTAGCTGTGAATACAGCAATACATCATTGGTCCTTTGGAACAGAAATGTGGCTTCTACGGGTGGCATTTGTCTCGCCTACAATTTTTTAACAGTGGCTGAGAAAGTGTTCATTTTTATAATTTTTTGGGTCATGCTGCTTTGAAATGCAGCAGATACTACAGGTCTTTTATAAAAAAAAATGTTGTTTTCTATCACAGACATTTGTTATTTCCACAATTGACCTAAAGTGGCTCCAAGGGTTCATGCTGTTGAATTTTTGGGGCATTTTGCTGTGGACATGGCAGCTATTACTAGAGGTCCTAATTCTAAAAAAAATGTTGTTTTTCTAACAGACATTTGTTCTTCAAATTGTCCAAAGTGGCTTCTAAGGGTCATGCTTTGAATTTTTGGGGGCATTTTGCTGTGACATGCAGCTATACTACAGGGTCGCTCATTCTAAAGAAAATGTATGTTTCTGTAAAAGACTATTTGTTCTCTTCACAGATTTGTCAAGTAGTGGCTCAGGGTGATTGGGTGCTGTCAGAAACAGGAATAGGTGAGGACTCGACTAATGGACCCACATATTGCAAAATGACTCTTGTATTTGCAGGATCTTTAAACATAGCTATCAATCCTCTGTATGTAAGACAACCCCATTTAATACAATGAAAAAAAGAGAAACAAAGACATGGTGTGGGATGCCGTCCTATTTTAAAAATGTGTTTTCTAGAATTAAAAGTACTAAAAAACTTGCCTGTCCAAAAAAAAGCTGTTTAAAAAAAAAACCTCTGAAAATTTTTTACAAGGGAAGGTACCGGGGAAAACTTGAACCCAATGAGTTTATTCCGAAGGGGCATGGGGTTATTGGGGGCACGGGACAGAGAACAAAATACAGAGACCCTTTTTTCCCAAACACGTTGAGTAAAATGAGAAAAATAATGCCCAAAATAAAGGGCACCTGGGTGTTAAACCCGGGGGGCGTTAACCCCCGGGGGAGGTTTGGGGGAAAGCTCAATCGGTTTTACCCACTCATTTCGAGGGACAAGCGTACCCCAGGTAATTTTACCCGTGTACTGGGGGAAGGCCTGGTGTTCTCACACCTCTTTCTTCCGCACCTTTTGCTTCGGGGACGACAGTTTTTCGATTTCCCGGGGGCATCAGGGCATTTTAACCCCGCGTGGTTAATAGATGACGGACGCCAGCCTTTGGGGTCTCACCGCACCCCATGTAACTCCGGCCCGGGGGGCATGCCCGGGGGCCCCGGACAGGGATAGTTCCCAAAAGTGCGTGAAACTAAAAAGGTGGGTTTAAAGATCCTTTTTCCGGCCTTTTTTAAATTTGGGGGTCATGCCGGTTTGGGGCCCCATGCCCGTGGCCCCGGGCAGGGAAGTCAATGTCCAGTGAAATTTAAAAGGTGGGTTTAAAAGACTTTCCTTTTTTTCCCCACTTTTTAATGTGGGGGTCAAAGCCCGGGTTTGGGGGGTCATGCTTTTGGCCCAGGACAGGTAAGCAAAGGGCCCCGGAAAGCTAAAAATTTGGGGGGTTGGGAAAGGGCTCCCTTTTTTTTTGGCAAATTTTTAAATTTGGGGGTCATGCAAAAATTTGGGGGCCTTTATGCCTTTTGGGGCCCCGGACAGGGATTTTTTCACTGCCATTCCCAAATTTAAAATGATGGTTTAAATCATAATTTCCTTTTTTGGGACTTTTTCCCCAAATTGGGGGTGGGGATGCAGGTTTATTTGGGGCCCGGGCTGTGGACAAGACAGGGATTGGAAAAACCCCGGACTTTTTTTTATTGGTGTCTTTTTTATTTAACCCAAGTTTTTGGGGTTTCCTAAAAAATGGGAACATTTTCCCTTTGACTTTTTGTGGAAAGTTTAAATTTCCCCTTCCCAGCCTTGTTTTGGGGTGTAATAATTTAAGGTGTTGGTTGGGCCCCCCATAGGCTTTAAGGCCATCGTTCATAATCGGGTGCCACCTTTTCGGGAAAAACCCTTTTCGATAGGGGGGGCCGGAAAAAGGGCTTTTCGATCGATCTCGGGTAGCCAACGCCCAAACGCTCCAAAAACTAGTGGGTGGCATGCTGCCCACAGAGGGGTGGGTTGGTGTAATTCCCACCCTATAATGGGAAGTACCTGCTGGTCCAGGGGTTTTTTTCCTGGACTTAGGGGGTCCCGGGGGTAGAATCTCAAAATTTAATTTCCAATATTTTGGCAATGGGAATTGTGGGTTCCAAAATTTTAATTTTTATCCAACACTAGTCTACAAGGCCTAGCAGCTATTTTATCACAAATGCAAGCTGTACAAGAATGAGTTATTGTTTAACCCCTTAAAGTCTAAGCCTGTTTTACCAAGCCCTTTTTTTTAATGTGACGTATTCCTTTATCGGGGAATAACTTTTTAATTTTTTCCCTTTTTATTGTTTTTTGAGACTTTTTTCTCATGCACACTTTACTTTAGTTAGCAATTAAATTTTTTTCCCCCCCCCCCCCCCCCCCCCCCCCCACAGAAACCTTGTTTATTTGTAAAAAATATCAAAATATTGTGAATTTTTTTTTTTAAATTTCCATTTTCAAAGTTTAAAAATTTCTGCATGTAAGGGCGTAGGGCATCTCAACAAAATAGTAAATAATGAACATCTACCATACGTCTACTTTAAGGTGGCTTAATTTGCAGCACATATTTTTTTAAGGACGAAATGATCCAGACATGTGTCTAACACAACAGTTCTGCAAGTCCTACTGTATGGGGCTCTGAAGCAGACAAATATCACTGCACTTTTGCTAACCAAGCTGCATCAGCTGAAAAAACTTTAATTTTGACTGCTTTATGGAATGGATGGCACCATTTAAAATGCCACAGAATGGTAAGTTAACCCTAAAAATAACTGGAAAAATCGATCCAGGCCAATCCAAACAGAATTTCTTCGATTCAGGCTAAATTTGACTTTGCTTGCAATCTTTTGAGGAACCGCAAACACCATTTTCAAAATATCTGCCTTCTGTCAGTAAATAATTTAACTGCATGTAAATTTTCTTGCTTACTTTAGTTATACACCGGACAACCCTTCTGTACAACCTTTTTAAATATATGATTCTGAAATGGAACTTACCTTGGGGCTAATCTTCATTGCAAAAATTTATTTTTTTTACTCCAACCCCTTCACAGTTTTGACCCTTTATCTTGGGGGCTGGATTTTTTAACATCTCTGAACCTTTGTCGAAGTCCCCCCACTGAAAACGCAGGAGGTCCAGGCCCAGGGCCGACCATTTTTCCCTCCAGAATGAAATTTTGTAGAACACAAAAATATTAGAAACAAGCAACTTCATTGTGAGTTGACACCATGAAATGAAATTTTTATTTGTCAGTTTCCATTCATTGGCAATAGCACCAGTATCTTATTTGTTAGTAAATGTGGATTTTAGTTTTTATTAGCTATATATATGAACCTGGTCTTTCTTCTGCATATGTTTTTGAATTTTAACTCTGCTTAACCAGATTTAAGGCATTGTGCCACAATCAAATATATAATTTCTGCTAGAAAAATTAATTTTGAATCATTTAAAAAAAAATTGTTTCTTGTGTTAACCTTTTGCTGCTACATACTAGTCAAGGCATCCTCTTTTGTTGTAATTTCTCCCCAGCCACCCAATGTTTTTGGCTTTGGGATGAGTAAAATTTTTTTCCCCAAAACCAAGTAAATCGATTAAGTTGTACCTAAATTGAATTTTAACGAAAACTGGCAAAAAAAACAACACTATATCGTAAGTTGGTTTTAGGATAAAGTTTACCGTTTTTAGGGATTTTAAGGGGTTAACTTACCTGTCAGCATTGCTCTGTCTTTGTAATGCTGAAAGGGTGACTTCACACTCTAAATAAGGCTTATGGCTAGTGTAAGAGATAGGGTAAGAGACAGGGATAGAGTTGGAGCCAAAAAATCAGTTTTGAGACATCCCAAACACAATTTTTTTTACAAATTCAGTTGAACCAGAGTGGAACTGAACAGATCCCTATTCAAACAACACTACTTCTAAAGTTTCCAAAGCCAGTGAGAAGAAGCTGCATTTAATATACTATTTTCTTTGTCTGTCTGCACTAGGGATGAGCGATTATAATCGACAAAGTTGAAATCGGCACGATTTTTAGGTTGATCGGCAATTTCCGATCACGCGATGTTTGAGGTGACAATCTGCAGATAATCTATTACTTATCGCGCATTTTCAGTGCTTCCTGTCATTTTGGCGGCCAGCAAATCAGCTTAGAGAATTAGAGCAGGGTGAGATGGGTGTTGCGACGTCATGACTGTGATGTGTATGGTGTCACAATGGCTGGAAAAATCACATGACTCGTTTTGTATAGAACAGCGTTTTCCTGTTTCAGCATACAGTGTTGCAGTGTCTCCTCACTAGAGCATGACGTTTGTGCTAGGTCTCTCTCAATACGTCAGCTCAGAGACCACAAATTCCTTTCTTATATTCAAATCAGGACAACTATGCTTTTAGCTGTGAACATTAGAATATAGTATATTAGAGAATTCCAGTTCTTAGTTAGTTAGACAGAGAGGGGTGGGTGGTGGTTGCGGGCGAACACAGGCAGGCTGGCTTTTGAAAGGAGAGTGTATATTGTGAAGCCCAGACTCTGCTTTGAACCTGATTGAAAATGGCATTTTATTTACCACTTTTTGGCCAGCACTCTCGCCACTGAGTGAAATTCGTACCTTTTTATTTTGTGCAGCCCCAGTTTTGTTCAAGAGCCACCTTGTACTTAATATTAGGATAAAAAATTTTCTAGTAACTGCTATTTTGTATGTCAATGGTGCAAAAACCACCTTTTATTATCGTATAAAAAAAAAAAAAAAAAAAAATAAATGTATTAAATAGCTGTTTTTCACTTTGGTGCCAGCCCAGTTTTTTTCAAAGAGCCACCTTTGTCTATACATTAGGATACAAGAAATTTTCTATTAACTGCTGGTGTATTTCATTGGTGCAAAAACCACCTTTTCTTATCTTATAAATTTTAAATAGCTGTTTATCACTTTGGTGCAGCCCAGTTTTGTTCAAAGAGCACCTTGTACTTAGCATTAGGATACAGAAATTTTTCAGTAACTGCTGGTGTCTTTTTCAATTGGTGCAAAACACTATTCTTATCCGTATAACATTTTAATTAGATGTTTTTCACTTTGGTGCAGACCAGTTCTTGTTGATAGAGCCACTTGTACTTACATTAGATTACAGACCCATTTTCTAGAACTGCTGGTGTATTACATTGTGCAAAAACCACATATTCTTAGTCGTATAAATTTTAAACAGCTGTCTTTCACTTTTAGTGCATCCAGTTTTTTTTAAAGGAGCTCACTTGTACTTACATTAGGAATACAGAAATTTTTCTAGTAATGCTGGTGTTTTATTGGTGCAAAAACCACCTTTTCTTATGTATAAATTTTAAATCAGAATGTTTTTCACTTTTGTGAATCCCCGTTTTTTTCAAAGAGCCACCTTGTACTTACATTAGTAACAGAATTTTCTAGGTAACTGCTGGTGTATTTCTTAGGTGCAAAAACCACCTTTTCTTATCCGTATAAATTTTAAATAGATGTTCTTCTCTTTTGGTGAAGCCCAGTTTAGTTCAAAGACGCCACTTGTAAACGTACATTAGGATACGAGAAATTTTTTAGTCAAACCTGTTCTTCGTGTTTCAATGTGCTGCAAACAAAAAACGCAATTTTTCATTCTCGTGTAACTTTTGAATAGTTTTATTGCGCTCGGTGAATCTCAGTTTGGGCGCAGATAGCGCACTTTATGATAGTTTGTTGAAAACTATCAATTCCTTAGTCATACTGGGCAGTTGTTTTATCCCTGGGACTGGAAGGGGAAAGATATTTGTTGATTTTGTTCTTCGGTTTCTTCCACCAGACCGCATTTCACAGGTTATGAGATAGAAAAATTTCTTGTTCTAATCCTAGTTGGCTGTTGGAAATTAGAGGGATTTCAAAAGAATAGATTGTGATTTGCCTTTTCTTTCATTAAGAGGACTGATCAAAAAAACTCTTTCCATACCCTTTTTAAAATTTTTATCATTCTGATACATGGAGCTAAAAATGCAGTGTGGTAAGCGAGCAAAGAGGGGGTGTAGGTCGATGGAGGTAGAGGTTCGAGAGGTTGGTGATCCTTCCAGTGCTTGGCGGAGGAATAACGCAAGCCAGAGGATACTTCGGTTTGTGCAGGACATTCAGGCCTGTCATCGCTGGGTCGGTGCCCTGTGCGAATCTAAGAAACGAACAGCCTCGCCAATCTGTTCTTCAATGGTTAATGCAACCTGCATTCCAGCAGTCTTAACCTCCTCGTCTCTCAGTCGACGGCACAAATTTCGTCATCCAGCATCGTCAGCCATCCGTCCAACATGAGTGCGAAGGCAGCCCAAATGTGCAATCGTGTGGATAAATCCATTTTCTGAAAAGACCTCTATGGTGACAAAAAATGCGGTTGGGGTCAGAAGAGGCATTTCAAAAGATTCAAGAGGCCAAAGAGGATGATTTTGTTCTGCTCTGATGACCAATCGCTGATGCCATAAAAGAGGAGATGGAAGGGTCAATCGGCAAAAATCCCGTGCGGTCGGGGCAAAGACCTTGCAGTGCCTGTTGCATTGTAGCCCGCAGTCCAGGATGCAGAATGTCATGGATGAGGAACTCACCCTGTGTTGATGATGATGATGATTGATGACGACATTACGGATACAATGTGGTCTTTTCGGCAGAATTTGCTTGCGAGCGCTTCATCACTGGACGAGGAGGGAAGACGATGGGTAGTGTCGTACAGGTCCCGCTCAAAAAGGGATAAGAGGGCGAGTCGCACAAGTCCGCTGGGATGTATTCGACAAACACGATCAGTGGTAAAATCGCTCCTCGCTTATCTCCGTCGGAAAAAAGGTCCAGGATCCTATCAAGCCTGGGCCTTTTTCGAGCAAGCCTCTGATTCACCCATGCGTTGTCATATGCTCCTTTGCCGTTATCGTAAATGCAACCACCCTGGGAACATGTTGGAACCCTCACACACCGCCACAACCAGAGGTCAGACGCCCGCCAGCCTATGGCCCACACACCTCAGATCGTTTTCTCCAGCGATGTTCCAGGTGTGCTGAGTGGCTGTGGAGAAAAGTCAAAGATTACCGCAGGACTTTCTCAACTACATATGCATGGCTTCAGGACTTATCACCACTGCCCTTCACTGCGCACAACAAATATATTTCACCTCCCTCATCTCCACACTACACAAAACCCCAAAATCGACTCTTTGACACCTTCCACTCACTCTAAGGCCTAAGCTCAGGCTCCGGTCACTTGACCTCTGTGCTGAAGACCTAGGCCACTCACTTCAAAGACAAAATGAAATATTCGGCAAAACATCACATCACATCTCCCAAAATATACCCATCCTGTCCTCCCCGCACGTACTATCTTATACTCGCAGCCCTTGACACGACGACAGAGGAAGAAGTGTCCAGGCTTCTCCTGCCTGGTCGTCCCCAACACCTGCTCTAATGGTCCCCATTCCATTCCCACCTCGTCTCAGTTATTTCTCCAGTGTCCTCTCTCACCTTATGCTATCTGTAACTCTCTATCCTCACTGGGATCTTTCCATCTTCCAAACAAACACGCATCATAACCCCTTTTCTAAAAAAGCCCTCTCTGGAACCGTTCCTGTGCTGATAACTACGACCAGTCTTCTAACTGCCCTTATCACTCTTAACTCCTGGATGACGCTTGTTACTCTTTGCCTAATCCGCTATTCTCTCTGCTAACTCTCTTCCTTGACCGCTGCAATAGGTTTCCGCACCCTTTACCACTCACGGAAACTGCCTTAGTTAAGTCTAAAATGACCTCTCTACATGCAAAATCTCTAGGGTAACCTACTCTTTGTTGCTTCTCTTGGGATCTCTCTGTAGCATTTTGACACAGTGGTTTCACCAACTTCTCCTCAGCATGCTCAGCTCCATGGCTTCCAGGACACCTCTCTCGCTTGGTTGGTTCTGCCCTTCCTAACCTCTCTGACACGCTCCTTCAGTGTCTCGTTTTTGTTCGACCTCCTTCTCACTCTTCCTTCTTTGCTGTTGGAGTTTCTCAGGGTTCTGTTCTAGGTCCTCTCCTCTTTTCATTGTACACAGCCCCCATTGGACAAACCATCAGTGCATTTGGCTTCCAGTACCATCTCTATTGAGTAGGGGGGGGGATGACACCCAATTCTACACCTCCTCCCGTGACTTCACTCCAGCCTTGCTATCCAAAAAACACAAGTGGGACGGTAGTCTGGCCGCTGTCTCTGCATCATGTCCTCTCTCACCATCTGAAACTAAACCTCACTAAGACTGAAACTTCTTGTCTTTCGTATCTTAAATAACCAAACCAACCCCCCTGCTTATTTCTGTTTCTGTATGTGGTACCACCATCTCTCCTAGGCAGCAGGCCCGCTGTTAGGGGTTTTATTTGGTTCTGATCTGAACCTTCTCCCCATATATCAATCCCTTGACGCTCCTGTCACCTGCACCTCAAGAATATCTCCAAAATCCGTCCATTTCTCCACTGTGGGAAAGACAAACTTCATTACAGCTTTATTCTTTCCGTCTTGGACTACTGCAAAACTCCTTGCTTATCGGTCTCCCTCATCTGCAAACTCTCCATCTCCAATCTGTCCAGAATGCAGCAGCACAGGTTGTCTTTCTCTCCAGCCGCAATACTGATTGCCTCTACCCTGTGTCAGTCAACTGCACTGGCTTGCCCTCCAGTACTGGATACAGTATAAACTCAGCACTTCACCAATTAAAGCTTCTCCACAGCGCTTGCTTCCTCCTAATCTACTCCCTAGTCTCTGGCTACCACCCTACCCGTGCTCTCCGCTCTTGATGATGGATATATGACGACATTCCTCAATCATACCGAAACCTCCCATGCCCGCTCTACAAGATTTCACAATGTTGCGGCTCCAATTCTCTGGAATATGCTACGCGGGCGATACAGGGCACATTCACAAACCCCTCACCAATTTTAGAGGCCCCTGAAAATACATCTTCTCGGTCTGGGCCCACCAAGATCCCTAACTGCTATCACCACATATTCTGTCACTCCTGCCTTGGCACTCACAATGGCACTTATCTGTACATAGATGTACTGTTCAGGGTGGCAGGTTCATCCATTTTTCCATGTAAACCACCCCACTATTATGAACATGGCTGGACCATGTAAAACTGGCACTTCTTACCGTATGTTATCACCCATAAACCCTATAGATTGTAAGCTCTCACGAGCAGGGGCCCTCACACCTTGTGGTCTCATTTGTAAGTACTTTTAATGTGGACTGACTGTAGGTTTACCCTTGAATTTGTTAAAGTGCTGCGGATATGTGGCAGCTTACTAGAAATAAGATTTTTTATTATGTTATTGGATTATTATTATTATTATTAAACATGCTTCAGTAGAGGGAAGAATCTAGGTGTTTAACCACCACCAAACATGTCTAGTCACATGCAGCGAATGCATGAGTTTAAAGGATGGAAACTTGGCAAAAAAGGCCACACGATCCCCGGGCTTCCCAACCAATGTCAAATCCTCTGTCTCCGCCTCACTCCCATCCACCACATCAGCGTTCCTCAGATGTCCTTGTCTCTCAGAGTCATGATCAAGGATCAGCCCTCTGCTCAGCCTTACACACCGTCACCGAGTGCACCAAGCACCACCAGAGACCATTATCCCTCTCTTCTCACCTAGCTTGACCTGCAAACCACCTATTTCTTATCCGTATTAAATTTTAAATAGCTGTTTTTTTCTCTTTTGTGCATCCCAGTTTTTTTAAAAGGCCAACCTTTGTACCCTTACTTTGGAACGAAATTTTCTAGTAACTGCTGGTTTATGTTCACAGGTGCAAAAAACACCTTTTCTTATCTGTATAAATTTTAAATAGCTTTTTTCACTTTGGTGCAGCCCAGTTTGTTCATAAGAGCACCTTGTACTTACATTAGGATACAGTAATTTTTTCAGTAAGTTCTCCGTGAGTCATTGCTGCAAAAACCGCAATTTTTCATCGTAGTAACTTTTGAATAGTTTTATTGCGCTCGGAGTAATTCAGTTTAGCGCAGATAGCGCACTCGTAAGATAGTTGTTGAAAACTTTCACATTTCATAGTCCTACCTGGGCAGTTGTAAATCCCTGGGACTGAAGGAAGAAAATTGTTGATTTTTGATTACGGGTTCTTCCACCCAGACGCATTTCAAAGGTATTCGATCAGAGAAACCATTCTGTTTTCTAATCCTAGTTGGCTGTTGGAAATTCGAGGGATTTTAAGATATACGCTGTGATTTTGCATCTTTCAGTAAGAGACTGTCTACAACTCTTCCATACCTTTTTCAATTTTTAACTTTCTGAACAATGAGCAAAATGCAGGTGGTAAGCGAGCAAAGAGGGGTGTAGAACATGGAGGTAGAGGTAGTAGAGAAGGTGCTCCTTCTAGAGCTGGCGACAATACGCAAGCCAGCGGAACTTCGGTGTTGGCAGGACCGTCAGGGCCTGTCATCGCTGGGTCGGTTGCACTGAGAATCTCAGTATACGAACAGCCTCGCAGATCTGATTCTTCAATGGTTATGCAACCTGCATCAGCGTCTGTACTCCTCGTCCTCTCAGTAAAGGGACACAAATGTCGTCATCAGCATCATTTCGAGCATCCGTCCAAACATGAAGTGAAGGCAGCACAAATGTCAATCCTCGGGTACCCTCACTTTGGATAATTCCATTTTCTGAAGAACCTCTTTGTTGACAAAAATGCGGTTGGTGTTCAGAAGGCATTTCAAAAAGTCAAGAGGCAAAAGAGGATGATTTTGTCTGCTATGATGCCAATCGCTGATTGCCATCAGAAGGGAGGAGAAGGAAGTCCGGTCCAATTGGCAAATATCCCGGGCGGTCGGCAAAGCCTTTGCAGTGCTGTTGCTTGTAGCCCGCAGCTCCAGGATGAGAATGTCAGGATGAGGAACTCACCAGTGGTGATGATGAGGACGGACATTACGGATCCAACGTGGTTTTTTCGCAGAATTTTCTTGCGAGCGTTCATCATACTGGACGAGGAGGAAAGACGATGGCGTGAGTTGTCAGTACAGTCCCGCCTCAAAAAAGGGGTGAGGGCGGATCGCACAAGTCGCTGAGATTATCAGCCAGCCACGTTCAGTGGAATCATCGCTCCCTAGTTATCTCCCGGTCGAAAAGGTCCAGGTCCTCTCAAGCATGGGCTTTTCGAGCAAAGCTTGATTTCACCCAGCAATGTCATATGAGCCTTTGCGTAAATGATTCCCGTAGTGGCCAGAATCTTAGGTGTTTTAACCACCCCAACGCGAATGCATGAGTTGGATATGGAGGGAACAATGGGACAAAAAAGCCACACCGATCCCGGGCTTCCAACCACTGTCACACCCTCTGTCTCCGCCCCTCCTCCTTCTCCACCACACCCAAGCGTTTCCTCAGTGTCCATGTATCTCAGAGTTCATGATCAAGGATCAGCCCCGCTTCAGCCTCCACCGTCACCCGGAGTACCACCAGCACCACCAGAGACCCTTCCATACCCCTTCTCCTTCCTCCAGCTTGCAACTGCTGCCATACAGGCAGCCAGTATAGCAGCATCCTTCTGTCTTTCCAGGTTTGGGAGCAGAGTAACACTTAACCCCAAACCATCCCAAAGCCAAACGCCTGAATGTCGGCATTGCCAGGCTTTTGGCCTTGGAAATGTAGCCTTTCAATCTGGTGGGACACAAGATGGGTTCTGCACGTCATGCCCCCAATACAGATGCCGAGCCGCATTTGTTTTCACAGAAAAGCCGTCCTGCCTGGCCAGCCAATGTCATTAAAAATTCAAAGCGCAGTACTCGTCTGCATCATGGTGTCGGCAAAGTCCATCTCACACCGACACATTGGACTAGTAAGCACGGCCAAGGCCGCTATATTTCTGTGACAGCTCATGGAGTGGTGGGTGGATGTCTATGGTGGTAACGGTGGCTCTCCAGGCTCGCGCGCACATGCTCTTCAAAACCGCAGAGATGGTGAGGGTTCTTTCCACCCAAGGTCCTTCTGTGGCATCACGTGCCAGTGAAACCAGGCCATGTTGTAATGAATTGTCTTGGAGACCATCTACACACTGGATTCGGAGCTAGTGGACGGCTCTTCGCAACGAGACGAGCGCTGGGCTGGGTGGACAAGAAGAAACTTGTGCCAGGCAGGTGCTGTGGCGATAACGCTCTAAATCTCCTGGCCGCCCTTAAGATTGAGCTAGGCTGGAGCACATCCCTTGCTGGCACCAGTCATGAACCTCGGCGTATACAGAAATTTTCTAAAGCGGGCTACTCAGGTCTGGAAATGCAGCTGAGGAAGGTCGAGGTTGAGCACACCACTTCCGCCGTCTCTGCACACTGCTTCATCCACCCACACCTGGCTTAGCGTTGCGGCGTCAGCTCGGCCTTCCCCGTCAACCATCTCATTGTTGACTATGGCAACACGCTGGGAATTCCACCCTCTCATGCTCCAGCGATTGTCGGCAGCAGCGCAATGCCATTACGCAGTACGAAGTGACATGGCACTGAAAGCAGCAGTACGGGACCTTTGGGGGTGCTGAGGCCACCGAGTGTGGAGGCAGGTGAAAAGCTCTGCACCATCCATTGCAGCTTTTTGAAGAAGCACCATATGGTCAGTGGGGGACAATGCCCTTGTCAGCTTGAGCATTCTGGATGATCTAGTTCTGGAACGATCGTTGGACACTCTGAAACATCAGGTCCGCCAGCGACGGAGGAGGAGAGGACCACAGATGCGGACAAAGAGCCTTTATCTCCATAGAATCAGAAGGATCCACCCCCTGACATTTCACAACTTTATCGGTCTTTCATTAGGCCAGTCGTTTCAGGGTCAGGGCTGGTGCAAGGCGGGATTGCCCCAGCTCTCAGGGTTACAGCACTGAGGAAAGTCAAGGCTGTGTTGAGGAGGAGGAAGTGGAGGATGAGGTATTCTGGTCACTGACATTACCGATTGTCCTCCTTGGAAGATGTAGGCACGATTTGAGGCGGAGCAGGCAAGATGCGGAAGATTCAGTTTGCTAGTGCCCCACTGACCCAGAGGCTTGAGGAATCAAGGCTCCATCTCTCAAAAAAAAAAAAAAAAAAAAAACCCATGAGCTTCTTGGATGCTCATTTCCTCCCAACATGATCACTCGCATTAGGTCATCAAACTGAACACAGTTAATGGTGTGGCCATCTCTCGATCCCGGTCAAAGAAAAAATCAGCACTTTCCTTCCACCCACCCAAATAGTGAGTAAAATGCAGGTAATGGAGACCGTGGCTGATTGATCAACTGGAGACATCTGTTGCGTCTGCTTTCATGTTCTTCAAATCAGGTGGGTACAACGTCTGCAACGTGACCAGCAGTAGGCAGCAGCATTGTGGCAGAAGTTTATGGGGCACCTCTGCAATTTTATTTACCCACCTCACCAACGCATGTTAATGCAGGGACTCATGTACGACACACAGAGACCGGATTAAAGATCATGGTGCAGTATACTCTGAGTCTCAAACACCGATGTTTTTGGATATGTTCCGGACCCATCGACTTCTGGGTATCAAAAAATTTTTGGATGGAATGGCCGAGTTTGCCACGCCATAGAGGATGTTGTCTCTGCCATGTAGCCAGGTCAATATCTTAGAGCGGCCTTCTGCACAGCTGGAGTAGGTCATTACAGACAAAACGCATTCGCTTTCCACAGATAATGTTCGATCGTTTGACTTTCATCAAGATGAAATCAGGATGATTCCTGCTGATGATGTTGTGGCCCCAGTTGCCGAGGTCACTTCACATTCCTCTTCAAACAGAAATGGTCCTCTTGATTTATTTTTTTTTATGATCATTTCTTACTGCAATTTTTATTCTCAGTTCCCAAAAGTTCATATTGCTGGTTTTGCGGTGAGGAGACTGTAAAAGACACCATGTACAAGGTTTCTGAAAAAAAACGTATTCCATGTTATCATTCTTCTTTTAGAATTTTTTGCATGTCAAATGGTTTTGGGGTCATGATGCTGTGAGATATAGCTATAATCGATGGTCCTTTGGAAAAGAAAAATTTGGCTTCTAAGTGGCATTTCTCCCTCACAATTTTTAACAGTGGCTGAGAAGTCACTTAATATTTTTATCTCTAGGTATGCTGCTGTGAAATGCAGCTATACTACAGGTCTAATTAAAAAAAAATGTGGTTTTTCTAATATGACATTTGTTCTTCACAATTGTCAAGAGTGGCCAAACGGAAAGGGTCATGTTTTGAATTTTTGGGGGCATGGTGTTGCTGTGAAATACAGCTATTACTACAGGTCCTATTATAAAAAATGTGGTTTCTAAACAGCATTTGTTTTCACAGTTTTCAAAGTGGCTCATAGGGTGATGTTTTGAAATTTATGGGGCATTGGTGCTGGCAAAACAGGAATGGGTAGGACACTGTTAATTGACACATATTGCAAAAAAATGACTTGTTTTTGCAGATCTTTAACATAGCTATGCAATCCCTGTAGTGAGACAACCCGGTTTAATTCAATAATAAAAAAAAAAGAGAAACAAAGACGTGTGGGATTCCATCCTATTTTAACAATGTGGGTTTTCTAGAATTAAAGTACTAAAAAATTTTACATGTACAAAAATCGCTGATACGAATATTCCTCTGAATCTGTAAAAGTGATGGTAAAGGACAAGGACTTGAACAGATGTGGTTATTCAGAGGACATGGAGTATGGAAGCACATTCGCCACCCAATAACAGAGACAATTTCTCCAACAATGTTGAGTTAAACGAGAAAAAGGAATGCAAGAAAAAGGGCACCTGGGTGGAACAGGAGCGTTAACCTCGAGATTGTCCAAGTGAAGTTCAATTGTTCCGCACTCATTCGGAAGCAGCAAGCGCTCTCGTAGAGGCAGAAATTTCTCATGCGAACCCAGGTCTGACTGTGTACTGAGGAAGGTGGATGGTCTCTTAGCTCACATTTCGCTTCGCCACTCTGCTTCAGCATGACTGTTTCTTTGTGAGTCATCCATAAAGGGCATGTTTTGTCGTGTTAATGGATGACGGAAGCCAACCTGGGGTTCTCACCGCACCCACTGTAACTCAGCCCTGCTAGCTGAACCTGCATGTTAATAGATGACGAACACCAGCCCTGGCTCTCACCGCACCCACTGTAACTCTGGCCCTGCTAGCTGAACCTGTGTGTTAATAGATGACGGACATCAGCCCTTGCTCTCACCACACCCACTGTAAGTCCGGCCCTGCCAGCTGAAACTGCGTGAACCACGTTTATAGCCTCACCCACTTTGATCAGTAATTTCCTCGAACCCACTTGACAGTAGAATGTAGAATTTTCAGACAGGCCTCATTGACCTACTGGGGACATCTGTTTCGTTTGCTTCACATTCTAATGTCACGGTGGAACAATGTCACCAGTAGAATGGCAAGAAGCTCTAGCAGCAGCAGTATTGGAAAATGAGTTGTTTTTAATATAGTTTAATTCTTATTGCGAAATTTTCTGCTGATGGTCCATAACGGCACCCGTGCGGGTTTTTGGGTCATGCTGCATTACAGGATATGGATAGCCGATGTCGATTTTACTAAAATACTGCTTCAAAGACAACTTTATTACGGCACTTTTTAATCTGTGGGTCATGCAGGCTTGAGGGTCATGCTGCGGTCCAGGACAGGTATAGTCAATGTCCAGTTCAACTAAAATGGTGGTTCAAAGACTCCTTTTTCTGGCACTTTTTAATCTGTGGGTCATGCAGGTTTGGGGCTCATGCTGTGGCCCAGGTCAGGTATAGTCAATGTCCAGTTCAACTAAAATGGTGGTTGAAAGACGTCTTTTTCCAGCACTTTTTAATCTGTGGGTCATCTAGATTTAAGGGTCATGCTGTGGTCCAGGACAGGGATAGTCTATGTCCAGTTAAACTAAAATAGTGGTTCAAATACTCCTTTTTCCGGCACTTTTTAATCTGTGGGGCAGACAGGTTTAATGGTCATACTGCGGTCCAGGACAGGTATAGTCAATGTCCAGTTCAACTAAAATGGTGGTTGAAAGACTTCTTTTTCCAGCACTTTTTAATCTGTGGGTCATGTTGATTAAAGGTCATGCTGCGGTCCAGGACAGGGATAGTATATGTCCAGTTCAACTAAAATGGTGGTTCAAAGACTCCTTTTTCCGGCACTTTTTAATCTGTGGGTCATGCAGGTTTGAGGGTCATGCTGCGGTACAGGACATGTATAGTCAATGTCCAGTTCCACTAAAATGGTGGTTCAAAGACTTCTTTTTCCGGCACTTTTTAATCTGTGGGTCAGACAGGTTTAAGGGTCATGCTGTGGCTCAGGTCAGGTGTAGTCAATGTCCAGTTCAACTAAAATGGTGGTTGAAAGACTCCTTTTTCCGGCACTTTGTAATCTGTGGGTCAGACAGGTTTAATGGTCATGCTGTGTTCCAGGATAGGGATAGTCAATGTCCAGTTCAAGTAAAATGATGGTTCAAATAATACTGCCTTCTGGCACTGCGGTCCAGGACAAGCATAGTCAATGTCCAGTTCAACTAAAATGGTGGTTCAAATACTCCTTTTTCCGGCACTTTTTAATCTATGGGCCAGACAGGTTTAAGGGTCATGCTGCGGTCCAATACAGGTATAGCCAATGTCCAGTTCAAGAAAAATGGTGGTTGAAAGTCTCCTTTTTCCGGCACTTTTTAATCTGTGGGTCATGCAGGTTTAAGGGTCATGCTGTGGTACAGGACAGGGATAGTGAATAGTCTGTCAGTTTTTTTTCTGTGACTCTTGTTGCCTAATTGTCTTGCCTAAGATGTAGCACGTATCCAGTTTACTGTTGTGGAAGTTAATTCCAGCTTTTCCACCCCTGTTTGGGTGTAAGAATGAAGGTGTTGTCCCCTCTCCCATAGACTTTAATGGCCATTGGCGATAATCTGTTATCGACTATCGGAAATCGTCATGATAATTGCCGATATCGACTATCGAATCGATAACGATAGTTGACACAATCGCTTATCACTAGCCGTGAGTAATGAATGTTAATGGGGCCGGGGCCGCGAGAGTACGCGCGTATTGGCGTAAGGTCCGGAAGGACACGATGTACTGCGGCGCGTACTGTACGCACCACATTGTGTGAACATACCCTAACTGGTCTGCCAGAACGCTTAATGGTTGGCAGGGGATCAGATACTTACTTCTGTCAGCAAAATGTAAATTTATTTATATAATTTATTCAATGCGATTTTCTGGATTTTATTTTTGATATACCATCACTCAATGTTAAAATTAAACTACCCTATATTATAGGCTGCTCATGTCTTTGTCAATGGGCAAACTGACACAATCAGCTAGGGATCAACTAATTATTTCCTTCAATATATATATATATATATATATATATTATATATATATATATATATATATATATATATATATATTTATATATTTGGATTATATATATATATATATATATATTTATATATATATAATATATATATATATATATATACACCGGCCACTTTATTAGGTACACCTGTCCAAATTCTCGTTAAAACTTAATTTCTTATCAGCCAATCACATGGCGGCAACTCAGTGCATTTAGGCATGTAGACATGGTCAAGACAATCTCCTGCAGTTCAAAACCGAGCATCAGTATGGGGAAGAAAGGTGATTTGAGTGCCTTTGAACGTGGCATGGTTATTGGTGCCAGAAGGGCTGGTCTGAGTATTTCAGAAACTGCTGATCTCCTGGGATTTTCACGCACAAACATCTCTAGGGTTTACAGAGAATGGTCCGAAAAAGAAAAAAAATCCAGTGAGCGGCAGTCCTGTGGGCGGAAATGCCTTGTTGATGCCAGAGGTCAAAGGAGAATGGGCAGACTGGTTCGAGCTGATAGAAAGGCAACAGTGACTCAAATAGCCACCCGTTACAACCAAGGTAGGCAGAAGAGCATCTCTGAACGCACAGTACGGCGAACTTTGAGGCAGATGGGCTACAGCAGCAGAAGACCACAAATGGGTGCCACTCCTTTCAGCTAAGAACAGGAAACTGAGGCTCCAATTTGCCCAAGCTCATCGAAAATTGGACAGTAGAAGATTGGAAAAACGTTGCCTGGTCTGATGAGTCTCGATTTCTGCTGCGACATTCGGATGGTAGGGTCAGAATTTGGCGTCAACAACATGAAAGCATGGATGCCTTGTATCAACGGTTCAGGCTGGTGGTGGTGGTGTCATGGTGTGGGGAATATTTTCTTGGCACTCTTTGGGCCCCTTGGTACCAATTGAGCATCGTTGCAACACCTTGTGGAATCTATGCCACGAAGAATTGAGGCAGTTCTGAAGGCAAAAGGAGGTCCAACCCGTTACTAGCATGGTGTACCTAATAAAGTGGCCGGTGAGTGTATATGATATATATATATATATATATATATATTGCGAAAGATTTGCAAGGTGGAAGGCAATATCAATAGCCTAAAATATCAAGAAGTATTAGCTACCTCTTCCATTCCCTATCATAAAAGGCATCAAATTTTGCAGCAGGATGGTGCTCCATCTCATACATCCATCTCTACATCAAAGTTCCTCAAGACAAAGAAGATCAAGGTGCTCCAGGACTGGCCAACCCTGTCACCAGACATGAACATCATTGAGCGTGTTTGGGGAAGGATAAAAGAGGAAGCTAGGAAGACAAAACCAAAGAATCTTGACGAACTCTGGGAGGCATGTAAGGCTGCATTCTTTGCTATTCCTGATGTCTTCATCAATAAAATGTATGAATCATTGTCGAAACGCATGGATGCAGTCCTTCAAACTCATGGAAGTCACACAAAATATTAAATATGGCTCTAATAGCACCACAACTTCATTCACCAATGTTATGACACATATCTTTGTATTTTAAGTGAATAATTTGTTTGATTTTCGCATTACTTTCTGTGGGCGACAAAACTTTTGTCTTGCCAAAATCTGATCTTTCTGTGTTCCTTAAGTGATCAATATTTCAGCAGTGAAGCAAATTTATTTTTGTTAACAAAACCTCATTTGTGAGGTTTTCAGCTTTCATATGAGTCATTCTTAAAACCAAAGGATGAATTTTAAGTCAGGTTATAAGCTTTGGTTTCCACAACATGGATAAGCGCAGAAAATTCTGTCAGGGACTGTAATGGCTTTATAATACTTAGCATTCCAAACTATTATAGAATAAGGTCATGCCTTGTAAGCGACCTAATAGGTTTTTACATATGATATATAACTATGGCAGATAAACTCAGGGAGTAGGAAATGCTAGACAGCAAGTAAACAGTTCTTTAGTGTCATGTCTTGGAAGTAGGAAAAATGTACAAGCACAAGGATCTGACCAAGTATTTGCAAGCAGGTTCAGACTGGCCTGTAGGAGAGCAGAGGAAACCCTTGGCTATGATGGGCCCCTGGGCATGGTGATCCTTGAGCTGCTTTTCGAAAGGCAGGAAAAAAGAGGCAGAAAGCAAAATAAATGTACAGTTTGTGCAGTTCAGTAGAATTGCTGTAGGGTGGGTCCCAAGAATCAAAACCACTGGTACAATAAACTCCACTGTTGGACCCAGAGACTCAATTTCACTGTTGATCCCAAAGAATAAACTTCAATGGTGTGCTGCAGAGATCCAGGTCTGACACTGTTTACAAGGGTTATACTAGACAGCTGGGTCAGAGCTTCTATAAAATACAGGTCTTGAGAGGTGTTCTTAGTAGTGGTTAGTGCCTACCAAAAGTGGTTCAAGGTAGGACAATTCATAACTTGACATTATATATAACATTGCAATCTAACTGTAGGCATTCCGTTTGTTTCTGTACAATGCAGTACAATGCACCATTTGACACTATATAGTGTAGAAATCCTCTCCTAGGGCCATTACTTTTAAGGAAGAATAGTTCCATCACACAATATCTGATGTAGCACGTCCATAAAAAAATCTGCTTCTGTAATAAAACACAGGAATAACAAGATACAGTATAGATCCACAGAAGTCTATGGGCACCTCATTACTGCTCAAAAAAGCAATGGGTTTTTACAGATTCTGCCCTTTGAAATATGAATATCCCATTTAGCACCAGTTCCCATTGTCTTTTTTTTGTTATTCAGCATTTTAAATGACTCTTTAGAACTCTATTGGATATCGTTTAAATTAGAAAATTAGTTAACTATAGAGAAAAAGAGGGAATCTTTGTAGAATTCCTTAAGTGTTTAATAAAAGATTGCTGGAGGCAGAATAGTTTTAAGTTTATAAAACTTATGTTGCCTGTATGTCCTCTGAGAAAACTAATTATATACACTGCAGCAGGTACGCTGATTTTCAATCATAGTTACACGGTAAATTTTGTCTCTGATTTTCAACCTTTACTGAGTAATTATTTTAATAATCTAGGTAAATGTAATGTAGTACACATTTTAGTTATATAGTGAAGCATTTAATTAATTATCTTTATATATTTAAGCCTTTACTTTATGACATTTCTTTACACATATAATGCAGAATTTCCATAGTCTAAGTAAACAATTTAATTTATCCTGTTTTTTGGAATAAATATAACTCTTTTGCTGGACATTTTCCAAAAAAATTGTAAATAGAGGAATACTATACTTTTTTGGGGGTTGTTGGTTGCCTGTTTCATAACTGAATGCAGTTAAAAGCAGATCTCTGAGAAATGCAGGTAATGCAGATATTAAAGGGTGTTAAAGACATGTTATGCTTGGGTATTATATTCAAATCTGTTTCATGCTGTCAATAATTACTACAGGTAATCAGTAAAGAAGTCCAGCTTTATGCCTACAATGACGACTCATAGAAAAAGAGACACAACAGATTGACAGCAGAAGTAGATGACATGGTCCATTTGTCAGACCTTAATTAATTTACTGCAGATTTTATTAACCACATTCACTAGAGCTTTCTTTCAAGCAACTTACTTCTAACATATTTTAGATTGTGCCTCTTGTTCATGTGTCTAGTTTTTCATGAATCAGATCCCAACTAGGTTATTTAGGCCATTCCTGATCAGGCACAATTTCATTTTCTACAGTACATGTTGGTTTGCATGCTACAATGCTTTCTCACACATGGTTATTCTACAAACGTTTTTTTGGGTTTTATTCTGTAATATGAGGGAAAGTAGAAAAAAAAGTGTTATTCATTTATTTATTTTTAACAGCAAAAGTGGCACTAAAATAATTTGGGGATTGTGTCATTTTTCAATCATGGACATTTATATATACAGGCAGTCCCCTACTTACATCGCTCCGACTTACATACGTCCCCTAGTTACAAACGGAAACTTATGGGGCGTGGCTGACATTCAACACTCAGTCACGACCCATGATAACCAAGTGCCAGCATGCCCCAGCTGCACATGAGATACAGAACATTAGGTGAAATCTTCTAAAAAAAGGGCACAGACAGCAAAACAAATGTAAAAACTGTTCCCTGTACTATCCCAAATTTTTTTTTGATGGAATTACATTTAATAAATGTACCTGTTCCAACTTGCATACAAATTCAACTTAAGAACAAACCTACAGTCCCTATCCCGTTTGTAACTCGGGGACGGCCTGTAACAGATATAAAGTTTTAAGTTCATCAAAGGAGAGGCCAAAAGGTGCGGCTTTTTACTACTGGTGTTTTTGTTTCCCCCCTCCAGTCAGGCCAGAAGAAGGCCTTTGGAGGCAAAAACTTTTTTTTTTGCTGATTTCCCTTGTAACTTGGTCTAATTAGACCCAGCAACTCATGCAGTTACCTGTCCCATGACCTCTTAGTCTGGGAAGTAGAAAGCCAGAAAGCTTCCTACCTTTCTGTGTACACATTGCTCATTGAGTGTTGTATATACAACAACCAGGAAGGCAGAAATAGTAGTAAACTGTCCCTACCTTCTCAGTAGGGAGCCAGGCTGATGTTGACAGCCACCTCTCTATTCCCAAAGCTGCTCAATTAATGTTAAATAAGCACCACCTGGATGTTTGTAGTCTACTGGTGGTCCTCTTCTAGTTGAAAACACTTTTCCACTGAGCCTTATTTACACCTGTGATATGTTTAATTGAGATCCCTTCTTTTATCCATGCTGTACAAATAAAGGGGACATGTATGAAAACTGTCTAGGTATAAGACTTTCTTTGTTGCAACCAGGCAGAGCTCCCCTTCCATTTCATATAATGCTCTGAAAAAATGAAAGAGGAGCTCTGGTTGCTATGTGCAGCACAGAAGACCTAGACAATTTTCATACATAAGGCTCTAAGTTCTTCAAACCTTTTTTCATATTTATTTATGATTAATGACTTATTCAGGTTGATATAAAATTTGACCCATTTTCTGTGATTAAATTCAGGGTGACCTATATTGATTTTTAGTAGAAATCGCCCAAAAAAATTTACCCTTAGCCTAAATTTTGGTTAAGATTTTTTTTTTAATGTGTGAACTTACTGTTCTATGAGAATTACCATTCTGTGTCACTTCTCTGTTCCTGTTAACCATTACCCCTATATTTTGTCAACCAGGAGTTATGGTGGACCAGAAGTGAAGCAGGGCCGGAAGTAATGCCAGATCAGAAATTCTGCAGAACCATAGGTATATGCCAAAAAGCTTGTAAAAGCCCTAACCATTTGGGTAGACTAGTATAAAATTAAACACAGACCTATTCGTGCAACACTACTTAAGACCTTTCAGTATCTGTTTAGCCTGTGTTTGGAATGTATCAATATTTTTGTAGATGAAATTTCCAGAATTGAGCACAGTATTCCAGATGTGATCTCACTTGAGCTCTATAAACAGGGAACACAGATTCCCTATTTCTGCTGGTTATTCCTCTAGCCATGCATTCAAGAATTTGATTCGCTTTCACTGCATCCTGGCCACACTTTTATAACATTTGAAATTGTTACAAACCAGAACCCTTTAATCCTTTCCTCTTGAAGTCCTGGCCGATACAAAGCTGCCTATAAGATAATCAGACAGAAGATTTTTTCTCTTCACTTGCAATTTTAGATTTGGAAACATTGGCTTTCAGATAAATAAATCACATGACAGGTTCGCTTGTCCAATTTTTTAATAGTTTTCAGTATCTATGAGTTTTTATTTGTATTGTATCAAAAGCCTTGCTGAAATCCAAATACAATAAATAATATAACCAGCACTACCTTCACCCAACAATTTAGACATAGTCTAAGAAATCAATAAGACTAGTTTGACATGTTTTGCCCTTAGTAAGGTCATGCTGTTTTTGGTCCAACAAACTATTGTTTTTTGGTGGTCAATTATCTTCTCTACATTAGAGTTTTTGTTATATTTATTACTGCAGATGCCAACCTAAATGGTCTGTAGTTATCATGTTCTTCTTTCCTATATTTCTTGTAGGTAGAAACATTTCCTACTCTCCAATCACTTAGAACATCACTCGCGGACTAGTTAAACAGATTAGTTAGGGATGCAGAAAGCACAATTTGGAGTTCTTTCAGAACTCTGGGGTGGATACCATCTAGATTCATTACTGTATGTCACATTTATCATGTTTCATGTATTTTTTCTTTTTGCTGTAAATATAACCAAAAATCACCCTTGACCCCATAAACAACATAGTTAAGGGACATACTGGTACATCCTGGTTTTGTTAAGTTCCTGTGTGGTGGAGTTACCCGGCACCTTTCCTCACTGCGATCACCACCCCTGTGGTGAGATCGCAGGGTACAATGCATTAAAATGGCAGCTGGAATCCTTATAAAGGCTTCCATTGCCACCATGTTTAGCTTTCTAGTATCTCCGTCCCAGGTAGGAAGTAATAGAACCACCACCTTTGTACACTCTTCTGCATTGTTTATACAATGCAGAAGGGTGCACATATGATCATGCCCCCTAATGGTCAAGTACCCTATGGGGACTTAATGCAAAAAACAAAAGTTTAAAAGTTTAAAAATGTCTAAAAAATATTGAACGTTCAAATCATTTCCCCTTTTCCATTTTACAAATAAATAAATAAAAAAGTTACATATAATTGGTATCACCATATCCATAGAAGTCTGATATATTAAAATATAACATCATTTGTCCTGTATGTTGAAAAAATTCCAAATCCCCACTTTTTTTGTTGTACCGATGTGTATATAAAATGATCAATAATATGGGGGTAACGAAAAAAAAAAATTAATTCAATAAATTCATTTTTATTTCTTTATTTTCGTTAGCCAATGATAAATAGTATGGGTGTAACGAAAATAAAGAAATAAAAATGAATTTATTGAATTAATGTTTTTTTTTCGTTACCCCCATATTATTGATCATTTTATATACACATCGGTACAACTTCGGGAGTCTTATCATTTTATTTCGGGCATGTACATTTTATTACGGGAATGCATTAAAAAACCCATAAGAGCGTCGCCCACTTTTCCCATTGGTCAAATAACCGCGCCTCTTTTAACTTAGCCAACCCAACAAACGAGCTCGCTCTGCATTTCTTTTCCCCATAGAAACTCTATGAGAAGGTACCCTCAGTTGCTGATTGGCTAAGGCTGGATGAGCCCCTCTTCCCTCCCCCAACCATCACAGTACAAGAATATTTCCCATAGACAGTAATAACTTTTAGGCGCCCTTCTATCGCGCCCTTCTTTCTCCATTCAAAATAGCGCACTTCATCTGATTGGTGGATTCTAATCTGCCACCTGGTCTCAACCAATCAGCTTTTTTCTGCCTTTTTTACTGTATTTTGGAACTGTCCGCCTTTTCATTTGAATGGTCCATACTTCCCATAGCTTATAATGGTTCCCTGTCGCTCCTAATTCTGGATTGGCTGGTTTCTCCCCCGACCAAAATGAGAAGAGCTTAAACAATTTGAATTACTGTTTTTCTCCCGGCAATTCTCTATACCCCCAATTCCTGATGTAGCGCCGGTCTCGGCGACAAACGCATTGTTTGGGATTTGATTGATTTATGTTTATAGAAGGTTTCAGCTCTTTTTAAGATAATATTTTCCACCTAATAAAAATGATTTTTTTAATCATACTCCAAGTCGCACGGCGCTGAGAGCCGGATTTCATTGCCCCCATCTCTCCATAACTACAAGGACAAGTTAGCTCGCGCTCTGATTGGCCGGGATAGCCAAGCCCCCGCTACCTCAATCAATCAGTCTTTTCTGCATTTTTACTATATTTTGAACTGTCCGCCTTTTGTTTTTGAGTTGGTCAATACTTCTCCGTAGGTTATAATGGGTCCCTGTCGCTGCTATTCTGATTGGCTGGTTTCTGCCGACCAATAAGAAGAGCTTACAGAATTTGAATTACTGTATTTCCCGGCAATTTCCAAGATCCTAATTCCTTATGTAGCGCCGTTCTAAATTTTTGGAAAGTGATTTTTTTATTTAATTTTTTTTTTTTTTTTGAAGGTTTGAGCTCTTTTTCTGATAATTTTTTAAACCAAATAAATGCGATTTTTTTGGAATCATACGACATCCCCACGGCGCTGAGAAACTATGATTTCTCTTGCGATCTTCATATGTTTCCTCTCATGTTCCGTTTCTCGCTTCACTTCGCCTCCGCCGGATCATTTAAAACCAGAATAACCAGGTCTGCCTTTTCGGAGCTGGCGAGCGCTGCAATGCACCGCACTTTGCCGACCCACGATCGTACATGCCTCAGAGTTTTCGAGCGTGCTGCGTCCCGCCCCGGAATGCCCACACGGCGCCCCCACGGCGCCCATTGCACGCCCCTTCATGTGAGGCGCAGCCGAAAGTGGCGAACGCTGCGCCTAACATCGCATCCCTGCGTCCAACAGGGGATTCGGGCCGGTGAGGCTCAGGATATGCCAGAAAACAGGCATAAATCCCATTCATACATGTCACCCATAATTTATACCAAAGATTAAATGTAAAAACAAAACCCCTGCAAACATTATTCAAGTATGGTTTTTGCCCATTTCAACCCACTTAGAATTTTGTTTCCGTTACCCAGTATATTCTATGGTACTATCAATGAGACCACTAAACATCTTGCCCTGCAAAGTAAAAACCCTTATATGCCTATGTAGATGGAAAAATAAAAAAAGTTGTACATATGTATCAGAAATAAAACCGAACAGATGTTGCACCTTGATATCATGGCACAACGTGTTATCTCACTTTGTTTCATTGCGTTTCAATGGCCTTTGTTTACAGATCAGAGCAGATAACACGAAAAGCCGTGATATCACAGTCAAGCTGTACTCTGCTATATCTGTAACTTTTTGAAGGTGGGGAGGAAAAAAATGAAGAGCTATATTATTATGGACAGCTGTTAGGAAGGGGTTAATAGATTTGGCCATTTCTTTCAAATCTGTCAAATACCCTTCTAGTTTTTGTATTCCTCTTTTAGGAAGACTTCTTATCTTCTAGTATACTTTCTTCTCTAGTAAGCCATAATCTTTTTATTTTCTGTTAATTTTGAAAATATTATCACTATACTGTTACTGTGATACCCCAGTATACAAAGAAAAAAATTGCCATTAATGCCACGATACACGAGACAAATAAAACCACCACACCAGTAACCATGGAGTGGTTGATACTAAAGAGGAGTAAATACTGGCTTCATATAGATGCCTTGTAGATCATATTCATAAAAAATAAAGGACAAGTCTTAGAATTATTGAATTAAAGAGAACCTGTCACATAGTTTATGTCACCCTTCCTGAGGGCAGCACAAGATAGTGACAGACATGCTGTTTCCAGCGCTGTGCCCCTTATTCTGAAAGATACTGTAGATTTAGAGAAATAAAGTAACAGATCTGTCAGTTTTCAGCCAGAAAAGAATCCAGCTTACTCATGAGCAGGTGCTAGCCCCACCCAGCTAAGACTAGCCCCACCCACCTGACAGTTATTCACATGTTCCGACCTATTCAAAGTAATAGGTTAATCAGTTGTGAGGTGGGTGAGGCTAGCCTCAGGTGGGTGGGTCTTTTTGGGACTCTTTTCTGGATAATAACTGCCAGGTGTGAGCATTAAATACTCTAAAACTACAGTATCTTACAGAATAAGGGACACAGTGCTGGAAACAGCATGTCTGTTACTAGCTTGTGCTGTCCTCAGCAAGGGGACATAAACTATATGACAGGTTCTCTTTAAAAGGATTAAAAGACATTTTAAGGATCAAGATTGTCTGCTGGCATGGATCGCCAACCAATAACGTCCAAAATGTGCTAGACATGTTCTGAGACACTGTAGTCCATGGTAGCACATTAAGGCCAGGCATGCTGCACACAGTAGCATGAGCAACATGCAGCCTGACATTGACTGTTTGAAAAACTACTCCTGGGACACTTTGGAGAAATGGTTATACCACTTATCACTGTAAGCTCCTAGTGTACCTGAAATGAAGACTAAAGAGATTTGGCTTCCATATATTGTGCCTACCCACACCATAATCTGAGGAGTATGAATGGTGTGATGTTTACTTGTGAAGGAGTTTTTATGGTGTTGTCCTTGTGGTCGCCAGATGTATCTCCGGCTATCCGGCTATGAAATGACTGGTGTGAATTAGCTTGATAGGGGTCTATAAAGCTCAGTTAAATAGGGCACTCTGTGTAGAGTATAGGTTTGGATCTTGACTAGTTCTGCTGTGGTAGATTATTCTGCCTAGTGTCAGTTCTTTCTTGTATTAGTCTTGTTGATCAAGTTTTGGATCTTATAGCTTTTGAGAAACATAGTTTTAATGTTTATCTAGATTCTGTTGAGCCTTGATCAGATATCGCTGTGTTTTAAGAACTTGCCGTCTAAGGGTCTAATGTTTACTTATAGACATATTGGATGGAAAATTTCTAGGATGACACCAGGCATAGAGGTTCTGGTGTAAGGGGTAGTCATAGGGCAAGCTTGTAAAGGATAGTATAGGGAAAGCCAGATACAGTTTTTGTTATAACTCTTCTATTACTGTAGTATACACACATTAGAATCTCCACCATGCTGCGGACAAGTCTTCATCTGTCTGCTGTCCGTTTGCTGAATCATCTAGCGGTGAGTCTTTTTACTGGTTTACTTTGCATTCCTTCTTCATGTGACTGTTGGTGAAGTTATTGTGTTGCTAATTGTTATTTAGAGTCCACCAACATTGTTACACCAATAGGTACAAGTCTGCTGTAGACAGGGCTACATCAGGCATCCAGGGCATTTACCCCAACATTTTTTTTTTGCTAACCACACCAGCCTATCTAATTGGGGCCACAACGGGGTCATTATCTCCATTTGGAGCACTGTGGATGGGGAGTTTGTACAGAGGTAGGAATAGGGAAAGAGGTGTTGAAAAAGTGAATAGTCTAAGATGCTTTGGTGGTAAATTCTACAGAGACAATTCATGGCTGGAAGAAGTCATCCTTGTGGTCCAGGCTGGATGGGGAAGAAAAAGAAAGAGAACAACTCATCAGAGAAGATGTAACTTCAGAGTCAATGGATGTAACTGCACTCTGCAGAGGGCCTATATACAACTGATTTCTACCACTATGTGGTCACTGTATGGCAATAATATTGGTTGTACTGTAATGTTTTATTCAGTAACAGAAATGTAGTTTTATTTAATCACTATGTGGTGTGATTTGTGGTCATGGTGTTGCAGTATTATTTAGTATTTTTATAGTAGTATTCTTGGTTAAACCACCCTTGGGAGCAGAGTTACATAGTTTGTAAGACAGAAGAAAAACAGACGTCCATCCAGTTCAGCCTATTGTGCTATAGTGTTGAGCCAGAGGAAGGCAAAAATGCCCATGAGGTAGAAGCCAATTATCCCCATTTTAGGGAAAAAATTCCTTCCCAACTCCAATCTGGCAATCAGAATAAATCCCTGGACCATTGACCCTTCTCCAGAATCCTAGTCACTATAACTTACTATATTATTACACACTAGAAATGCATCCAGACTGAACCATGTTAGTGAATTCTCCAGGACAAGCTCCTCTGGCAGAGAGTTCCACAGTCTTGCTCTTAGATTAAAGAATGCATTTCTATGTTTATGCAGAAACTTTCTTTCCTCTAGACATAGATGATACCCTCTTGTTCTAAATACAATTCTGGGTATAAATAGATGTTGGGAGAGATCTCTATATTGACTTTTGATATATTTAAACATATTTATTAGGTCATCACAAAGCTGTCTTTTCTCTAAACTAAATAACCCTTTTCTTAATGATCTTTCTGGCTATTGTAGTCCACCCATTCCTTTTATTACTTTCGTTGCCAACCTTTGAACCTGTTTAAACTCTATAATGTCTTTTCAGTGCACTTTTGTCCAAATATGCATACTATATTCAATGTGTAGTCTGACCAGTGACTTGTGTAATGGGAAAATAATGTTCTAATTGTGTGCATATATGCCCATTTTAGTAAACCCTGTGATTTTATATGCCTTGGCAGCTGCTGCATGACTCTGGCTGCTACAATTAAGTTTACTGTCCACTAGGATTCCCAAGTCCTTCTCCATGTCACTTTACCCAGCGTTTTTCTGTTTAACAAGTAATCATGGAATGGATTTTTCTTTCCCATGTGCATAACCTTGCATTTAACTTAAGAGGAATGCAGATATATATCATAATACAAAAGTTTTATTTATTTTCATATGTCAAACTTCAACATACAACATTCACTGTGCATGAAACATGCTACTTGTGTTATACAGTAACAGTCAAGCACACAAAGGGGAGGGACCTCCTCGAAACATCGCACGCTCGTGTGCGGCCCTGGCTTGTGTGTTTCACTCCACTATTGGGCTCTTAAACATTGTGCATGCCACTGGAGAAATATTGCTTGCTCCACTTGGATTAACTGGTTACCATGGACTATCACTGTATAATGCAAGTAGCATGTTTCATGCACAGTGAGTGTTGTATGTTGAAGTTTGACATATGAAAATAAATAGAACTTTTGTATTATGATATATACCTGCATTCCTCTTAAGTTAAAGTCTGTTTAAGGAGTAATGAGGATCTCCTACTGTGCAGATGTTGTGGTTTGACCAGTGTTCGTTTATAGCTGCAACTCTTTGTCTTTATTGTAATCTTTTATCTATGTTAAACCTCATCTGCAATTTCTCTGCCCAAGCCTCCAATTTATCCAGATCCCTTTGTAATTATACACTATTTTCTGTTGTGTTTATTACTTTGCAGAGTTTAATATCAACTGCAAAGACTGATAACCTACTGTGCAATCCTTGTGAAAGGTGTTTAATGAATATATTACAGGTAATAGGGCTCAATACTGAACCCTGTGGTACCCTACTAGTAACATGAATCCAGTCCAACTGTGTACCATTAATCACCACCCTTTATTTTCTTTCAATGAGCCAGTTACTTGCGCACTTACCAACCAGTATTGAATACTAAAGAAAAATCTAGATATATGACATCCAATGCCTCACCCTGATCCAGTCTAGAACTGACCTCCTTATAGAAGCTGATGAGATTAGTTTAATAGAACCGATCCTTCATAAACCTATGCTGGAATGGAGTAACACTTTTTTACTTTCAGTGAGATACTCCAGTATAGCATCTCTTAGAAAACCTTCAAAATTTTACCTACAGCAAAGGTTAAACTTCCCGGCCTATAGTTTTCAGGATCACTTTTCGACTCCTTTTGAATATTGGCACAACATTTGCTATGCATCAATCCTTTGGGACATACCCAGTTAATATACAGTCCACGTATAGGAGCCTGTCTATCACATTACTTATTCCCTTAGGACATGGGTGTGTATGCCATTGGGTTTATTATAATATACAAATAAAAACCCTATTTTCAAATATCCACAAAAACTCAATGGGTCATACAAGTTATTACGCAGCCTTACTGAAGACCAAAGGGATTGCCGGTATAAATAAGTAGCTGCTACTCAAGTGGAAAAGATACCAAGTAAATACACCAAGATATGGTTAGGAAACAAAAATAATCTCACTCTATTGTATCCCTACTAATAACACTGAGCGGGGTAACTGCCCATAAAGGGGCAAACCTACGGTAAGGCCCTAAAATACCCTGTAAAATCCCTATAGAAAAATAAAAGTTGCCCAAATGCGTTTCCACAGCAAATTTCATAAGTGGGCAGATATCCCTATCCATATTTACAATATATTTAACTTTATCTGCCCACTGAAGAAAACATGTTTAGGCAACTTTGATTTTTCTATAGGGATTTTGCAAGGTATTCTAGGGCCTTACCGTGGGGTCGCCCCTTTTGGGGAGGTTACCCCTCTCAGGGGCATTAGTAGGGTTACAATAGTTACAGTAGGGTGAGATTAATTTTGCTCCCTAACCATTTATTGGTGTACCTACTTAGTATCTTTTCCTCTTGAATAAAAGCTACTTATTTATATCGGCAATCCCTTTGGTCACTATTTTTTTTTTTTACCAGGGCTGTTGTGCTGTAAAACAATATGCTACATGGACATCAGCAGAGTTTAAATGCAGGCCATGGCCGACAGAGCTAAGTTCTCATTAGATCCTATATAACGCTTCACATTATCAAGACCACTTTCTACTTTAAACATCGGAAGCACTTAGCTCATGAAGGAATTCACAAGTTGTGAACTGGCCTTTAAGGTTTGTGATAGACTGTCTGCACATCTATCCACATCTTCCTCAAGGTAGGTGTGAGTCCCAAGGGCGGGACCCGTAACGGTCACACATATTATTGCATATCCAATCATTATATCATCAGTGAGTGAGAATGGAATCACCCCTTAAGGGGTTTTCATGCTGATGAAGCCATCTCTTCATAGTGATACACTCTGAGGGAGACATGTACAGTATGAATGGGGCTGCACTAGTTTTCTGCCATACTTTGAGCCACAAAACTGTTGTAGACCTGTCCAACAGATATATGAATATTTGTTTGCCAAAATTTGGTGCAGCCCTTACTAGACACAACTAGAGATGAGCGATCACTAAAATAATCTAGATCAAGTTGATTGTCGATTTTAAAGAAAATCCCGTCGTTTTTCGATCTCGATCAATCGGCGATTCCCATTAAAGTCAATGGGAGAGGATGATCAGCTTAATTTTTATATCAAAACAGTTTACTGTTATTACCATCCATAACAGTAAACTGGATACATAGTACAACTTAGTGAAGACAATTTGGCTCTAAGAGTCACAGAAAATAATTCACAGGCTAAAATAATTCATTCCTTTCAATGGCTAACTGAAAAGATAAGGACAACGTAGCTATAGCAGGCACAGCATTATCAGCTGCTATGGGGTCCTTTTGACGCATAAGAAGACATCGGTATTGGAAATGGCACATAATAATTGTCAGAAGACCCCTATCACTTTTTTCACTAGGGCCCAAGAACATGTCATATATGTGGTGGCAGCAAGAACATCCCAAAGGTGAAACATGGAGGTTCAGCTGGCACAAACGTAGCTATAGGGGTTGCAGTGGTAGCCAGGGCTACCGTCAGTCATCTATCAACCGTTTCAGGACCCCATGCAGCTAAATCAGATGGGGTCCCCACCCCTTTACTAGTTCCTATTTTTAATATATCACTAGGCCCCTTTTTGATTAGGGCCACTGACAGGAGTATTGCCCTATTGGCACCCCTGGAACCCATTTGACAGTAGCCTGATCCCAAAACCAGCAAAAATTACCTTTTGGACACTTATAATAAAATTAGCAAGAAGAAATGAGTATTTGGAATAAGATTTTTTTTCAATAAGACCTTTACTATTGGTGTCTTTTACAGTGGCTTGACCCCAAAACCAGCAAAAATTACCTTTTGGACACTCAGAATAAAATTTGCATGAAGAAATTAGTATTTGGAATAAGATTTTTTTCAATAGGACCATTGATTTTTTTTCAATGTCTAATGTGTATTTCAAATTGTAAAGAAGACATGCTACAGTTTACTAGTCGGTGACATCGGCAACCAGGGCAACAAAATCGTCAGAGATCTACGCTTGATTAATTTTGATAAATGGCAAACAATCCACATTGTCAGGGGAAAGACAGATACAGTTGTCAGTTATTACCCCGCCAGCTATGCTGAATCTGCGTTCTAAGATAATGCTGGCTGATGGGCAGGATAAAACAACTATGGCGTGCCGAGCAAGCTCAGGCTATTCATTCAGTTTGGACACTAGGAAGTTGACTGGGTCTGAACCAAGTCCAAAAACATTGTGGTTCAGCCGCAGGTAGTCATGGACCATGGTCTTAAGGCTGTCTCTGTGTGTCTGAATGCAGCCCTGCCTTATAGGTGAGGTGGTAAATAACGATTGTCACATGTCACCCAGTAGTCTTTTGCCACTTTGCCTGCTGCTGCTAATGCTGCTGCTACGGCTACTTGCCATTCTACTACTTGCATGTTGCTGACATTGTTCCACCGTGACATTAGAACATGAAGAAGACACAACAGATGTCTCGAGTTGGTCAATGAGCACTGTCTCAAGTTACTGCATTCTACTGTCAATTTGGGTGGGTGGAAGGAATTTGCTGACTTTTGATTTGTAACGTGTATCAAAGAGTGTGGTCACCCAGTAACTGCTGTTCATTTTGATTGCCTTGATGCGTGGATAATGTTGCAGGTAATGTAGCATCCAAGCACTCATTTGTGAGATGCTTCCGGGATTTTCCAAGCCTCCGGGTCAAGGGGCACTAAACAGATCTTCCTCCTCTTCATCCTCCTCCTGAAATCTGTGCCAACCTCTTACCACTAATAGAAAAAAAACCAAGAAAGATATGGGAAACTAATTCAAACAAGAATCCCAAAAATACACGACAAAACTCAAAATATATACAACCAAGGAAAAACATGTATTAAAACTTAACTTTTTTATTAGTACAATAAAAAAAGGGAAACACAATCAATAAATCACACAAAGGTCCTATAAATATGAGGAATGCGGTAGAAAATGGGCAAAAAACATAACCTATTAATGACCTATAAAAACTACCGTTTCCTACCCTACAGACACAGGACTATCACCCCAAAAAGGGCGGTCCTATCAGGAAACTAGCCCTACAATAACCGCACCCTTACTCTATAAATGCATGTTGTCCCAATGCATTTTGATGCCACATAGCATCACTTCAGGGGACAGATATAGGGAGGAACAAAAAGTAAGTACAAATAGCAAAGATAGATATAAAGGACTCACAGATGATGAAAGTATAATTAAAAAAAGAAGAGAAATATACACAACTGGACCGAAGGAGTATGGTAGCTTCTCAACAACTAGACCGAAGGAGTATGGTAGCTCCTCACTAACAGAATAGGAGTATGGTGTCTCCTCTTACCACTGAAGGTAAATTGGTACCTTCGGTGTCCAACCCCTGCCTCATCACCCCCCCCCTTTTCCTAATCCTGAGGCACCACAGCCCGGGCTACCCCATGCGCTGTACTCGTGAGCTGGAGCCACCCCTCACCAGCCCGGACCCCGAACCACCTCCAAATAAGACCTATAAATTGGAAACAGTTGCCTTCTCCTCCATCATGCGAGACCTGCTGCCGCGAGTTTCCAACTAGTGATGACGATTACGCAACAAACTCATCGGGTCGATAGTCGAACGTCAATTATCATGCCGATTCCCATAGTCGATAATAGATTATCGGGGATGACTAGAGATGGGGGGAATTTCCCGAAATTCGTTTCGTTTACTTCCCCCGAATTTTTGGCAAAAAAAAACTTTGTTTCCGATTACTTCGGGGACGAATCACGTTAAAAAAAACTATTTTCCAGGGTGCACGAGCCGCAGGGTGCTGTAAACGGTACCAGTTAAAAATGCAGAGGGGGCTTGGTTGTTCTTCATACAAGTTGTTTTTAGTATGACACCAATGACTGCCGCCACTCTTAAAACGCTTCCCTATAAAATTCCCCGGTACTTAAGGGGCAAAACTGACCAAAAAACTGAAGGGGGGAAAGTAGCCTTAAAAGTCATGCGAGCGACGCGGAAAAAAAACAGCTGAGGGCTCAGGTGACAACACATGACAGAGTGTGGGGACGGGGGCAGCCACAGCAGCATGGGTCAGGAGTGGCCAATGACATTTCTGGAGGGGGCAAAAACAGGAATAGGCCCCAAGTGGCACAAGACACAGTGCTAGGTCACGGCAGCAGCCACAGAGCAGCATGAGGCAACAGTGGGACAATGAAAACAGTGGTTTTGGTCACGGCAGCACCACAAGCAGCATGAGGTCAGACTGGCACAATGACACGTGTGAGTCACGGCAGCACCACAGCAGCAGCATGAGGTCAGACAGGGCACAAACACAGTGTGGGGA